>JAGDQP010002835.1:1018-100040 GCA_022664845.1 Lepisma saccharinum
AATATTTGCGTAATCTATACATTAAAATATACCATTCTACCAAATTTTGTAATTTTCGCTCACATAAAGCAGAAAAAATTGTGTTCAGCGCGCAACATGCGTTTCTTTCTTGTCGTGCATAAAAAATCTATCTTTTTTTAAAATTGTAATTCATAAAACAAAATTGTCTTTAAATGGTTGCAGTCCTGGCCATCTAGATTATGTATTCTGTAACAAGTGTCTTTGAAAATGTACTTACTGCGCGCCTACATGCTTTTCTTTCTTGTCATGCATAAACAAAATATTTCTTTCTTTTTTAAAATAGTAATTCATAAAACAAAATTATCTTTAAGTACTCGCAGTCACGGCCAACTACATTACGTATTCTGTTTAAATTTATTTTAAGGCCTTTAAATAACTATGGCTCAGGCCGTATGGATAATATTGAAATAAATTGGCGCAATAAACAAAGTGCAACAAAACGTAAGCACCCCAACAAAATCTACCCTTACAGTGTTTGTTCACCACAACGCCAAGTGGCGTCAGCAGGCATCGATTCCACAACCTCTAGCACCGGAGGTAAGTGCTCTACCAACTGAGCCAGCGTGGTCCCCTACGTATTTTGTATCAAGGGTGTATCACATAATATTAAGCGCCCCCATGCTTTTAATTTAAGTCATGCTTAAACAAAATCTTTCTTTTCTAAATAACGTACGTTTATTTGCCACAATTAGTGTTTGTGTTTGCTACCCTTTAAGGTGTGTATGTTTCATCCTTTTAAAATAAGCAGAAACAAAATACTTGGTCTTACCATATGTTTCCAACGACGTTATTTTTGTCCTTATTGTCGTCCTATTTTCAGTGTGATTCACAGATCTGAAAATAAACAGAAAAAAACATTGTAATTAATTTACGGTTAAAATATATTCGTACAGTTTTATTTACAAAAAATAAGCTAAAATGGGTAATTCACTCAATCATTTTTTTAAATATTTTCCTCAGTCCCACCAGGCAAATACAAAAATGTGCACTTTAATATTAGTTCTACACTCCCATACTTTTTCCTAAATTTTTGCTCTAGCCAAAGTAACAAAAAACACGTAATTTACTAATTGCATTTTTCTTAGTTTCCCTCAGTCCGACCATGCAAATACCACAGTATTAATTTCATATAAGTCCTGGCCTCTTTGTTATATTTATACCTTACCCAAAATTAAAAAAACACGTAATTTACTAACTGCGTTTTTCTTATTTTCCCTCAGTCCCACCATGAAAATACTGCAATAATAAGTTGACATAAGTCCTGAGCGATTCCCACCCTGTGATATTTCTTAGTTTCAACAAACAAATACAGAGGCAGTAACTTCACGTTTCTTTACAAAATCAACATGCATAAATACAAAATGTGGCTGTAATTTTCTTGACGTTCTATAAATTAACATTTTATCGGCCAAACGGTATGCGCCAATAGTCCATTGAGTCTAAGGTCCCACGTTCGAGTCCCAGTTAAAGCCTTTGTATGCATTTTATCTACATACAAAAAGCCAAATCGTGATGAGGCAAAGTAAAAATTAAGTTAACTTAAGATTTTAATAATAATAAAATATTATATTCTCAATTGATTGACGTAGCTGCGTACGTAACAAAATCAGTTCATTTCGCGTAACAAATACAAAAGTATGTTTCTTAAACACGGTGATTGAATGATTATTCTAAAACTGTTTTCTATGATGAATCCATGTTTTTACTTACCGACAAATTGTCTCCTTAATTCGCACGAAATAATACACACGCCTTGTTACAATACTGTACTGTTCAGTACTTAAACAAATCCAATACTAATTCCCGCAACCAAGCTGGATAAATGAATTCAGCCATCTGTTCTTTTTTTCTTGGCGTTGGCCTCTAGGCAATGACTTCATTATCTCCAGTTGTATTGTCTGGTAAACGGGTCGCGCAGAAAAACTAACTCTTTCCTTTTTTTCTTTTTAAACTAAATTAACTTTCAGCCCTCAGGGACTCCACCGCCTCGTGTGGTTTGGATCACAAATTAAACATGTTTCTTCGTACTTTTCCCCTTTCTTTCCAAAGCTCATTAATTTTTTTTCTATATTTTTTCTTCGTCCAACATTAAAACAAGCCTTCAGGGGGAGTAGATTTGCGTGTCGTCTATAGAATTCATGCAATAACCAAGTGTTCAATTAATGCGTAATTAAATCATGGAGTATGTTTGTGGGTCGTCTATATTTTTTCGTTCAAGAAACTCTTGTTCAACTTGTTTTATAGATTCATTCAAGGAGGGGTGTCTCAAATAGCGACCTGTCAATCCACGGAGTGAATTTGTGTGTCGTCTATAAAATTCATGCAATAACCAAGTGTTCAATTAATGCGTAATTAAATCATGGAGTATGTTTGTGGGTCGTCTATATTTTTTCGTTCAAGAAACTCTTGTCCAACTTTTTTTTATAGATTCATTCAAGGAGGGGTGTCTCAAATAGCGACCTGTCAATCTACGGAGTGAATTTGTGTGTCGTCTATAGAAATTCATGCAACAAGCACGTGTTTAATTAATGCATAATTAAATCATGGGGTAAATTTGCGTGTCTACTCTACTTCCCTTAAATACGACTCTGCAATATTGTATAATTTTCTCATTACTCCATATTTATTTAATTTTGACAACAGAATTTCATGATGCACTCTGTCAAACGCTCAGAGAGTTAAAAGATACAAGCCCGCAATCTTACATCCTTCATCCATTTTATCTAATGCTGTATGGTAAAATTTTGTCACTGCTGTTATCGTACCCCTAAAAGCTCTAAATGCATGCTGAAAGTCACGTAGAATATTGTTATCTTCTAGATGTTGTACTAAATATTGAATAATGTATTAAGTGAAGTGATATGTTATTTGATAGTGAAAAAAAACAAATGCTTATTAATATTTCAAGTTTTCGAGAAAGACGTCAATGGATACAACATTGCTCATCTCGTCATGATTCTCAAGAACCACGACAAGTGAAATAAAAAAAGGGAAACGAAATAGTACTGCAATTACTGACCGTGTAAGTCGGTTAGTCAGTCAACTTCAAGGACAGCCGATTAAGAAGCATTATACGCTTTGTTTATCTTTTTCACATACAGAAGGAAGAGCATTATCGCATAACAACACAAGGACAAGATCTGTACTTGTAACATACTTCCACGATAATAATATTACATCATAACAGAATAAAAAAAGAAATACACACAAAATACATTTTCATAACTACTTGCATTCCAAAAAGGAACAATTAGTTCTTTTATTTAATTTTATCATTATTTGCATTTTATTATGGATATTTAATTTTCGTTTAATAATTTTACCATAATTTATATCTTTCTATATATGTTTATATGGAATGATTCAAAGTTTAATTCATGACAATGTACAGGGTGTTTGGAAAATTTTATTCAATTTAATTAATTATGTTATTCAATTTTATTCAATTCAGTCATTTATGTTATTCAATCTAGGTATTTAATTTTTCAATTCAATTTTATTCAATTTGTTCAATTTTATATGTTTAAGTAATTTTCTTTAGTTTGTTTAAGGATTTAACCTATAGATGCTATTGAATTTTCCAACAAGACTCTCTTAAAATCGTTTTTAAAAATCTTTAATAATCCCCTATTAAAGATTTTCAGAAGTGAGGGGGATGAAATGGGACAGTTTTAAGAGGATATGTATTTATTCATTGTAGTAGGTGTCGGAAGCACCGCCCAGAATACATAATTATTTAAAGAATTTTATTAATTCGTTGACAAAGACCTGGCAAGTGTGTTTCCCCCTTACGTACATGCAAACTGGTGACCGAATCAAACAATAACTGAACTTCCTGGATTGATTCACGCTTATGGAAAGAGCCAGGAGAATGAACCAAACCAGGAAGGTAAGAAAGCAACGTTCGCGGAATTTGGAAATGATGTAAAGCGAAGTGACTACTGGATTGAGAGGAGGAGAAAACAGGATTCGGATTTTGAGACTGAGAGCGTAAGCACCAAGTTTTTGGATAGTGAAAAAGTGTGTGACGACCGAGACTCGAATACACGTGTCTCGTTTGCGACGATGGAACGATCATCAGTTTGCAAGTAAGTGCCAAGTCCACCTATACTTTCAAAAGGGTCACATAATTGCCAGAAGTCACTCAAAAATTATTTCGAGGCAATTAATGTAATATTCAGTAAAGTTTTAGAAATTAGGTAGAAAATTTGTATAACGAGACAGGAATTAATAATAAAACTGTGTTTAGCAACATTATACAAAAATATGAAACCGCAATATTTTATTTAACTAGTAAGAACAACGCCATACATATTTAGTAAGTAAATAAGTAATGTAACTCTATTTTGACAAGTAGTCAGTTCGTCAGCCTGGATCGGCACAGGTACCGCTGACTCCGCCCTTTCACTGTTCAGCTCTGCAGCCGATCACAGAAAAATATTCACATTTTAAGCCGACGAAAAAAGGACCACAAGAGTATAATAAATCTCACGAAAAGTCAAATCAATTTCAGGTCCATGTTCTCTCAGCTAATCACTTTAGTACTTCAACATTATGTATGTTCTTGGCAACCCTTGTTTGTTCACCATCAAGTCTACATTTCAAAGAATATCGATAAAAGATAACGAAAAAGCATTAACGAAAATTCTCACGTATATAAATCTTTTAAACTAACAATTGAACATCAGGGCATATTGGCATCCCGAGTTAGGTTCGGAAAAAGTTGGATATAGACTCAAGAAAAGAGACAGTCCCAACTAAATCGGGACGTCTGATCACCTAAGGTCTTTTAAAAGCAAGTAAAAGTGAAAGACACGGTTTAGGGTCCGTATTTATGTATTAAGCGTTGTAAACTGTGCTACCCATAACATATTACGAAATAATCAATCCACAATGTATCTTGTTCAAGATAACACATAATAGTACACGGCAAAGTATTGGGTGCGCTCAGAAAGTTGAACAAAGGACGAAGAACCGAATATAATAATTTTTCTGAAGTTCAATAGATCTTGCATGTACATGACACATTGTTAATATCAGCCAGAAAATCTTTCGAATTACTATCTGTAGATAAATATATTTTCAGATAGCATTGTGTTTTATTTGATTCTCTGAATTTCTATGGTTTTTATAGGTTGTATTGATTTTACTAACAAAAGACCTTTATTATCTGACCCGCACTGTACGTGTTGCTGTCATGCTATTTTGTAATCACCTAGTTATTTTTCTACAACAGTCTTACCTGTAACATTATGTAATATAGAATATCGATAATATGTTATAAACTGCTGTATTCTGTAACAACGGTTCAGAGTTGTAGTAAGGCAAGTAGTTTCTAACACAAACTAGAATGTTTTGTCGTTAATTATATTCCTATTGAAGCGAAGCTAAATATAATATTAGTGAAACATACGAGGAAGCTTCAGTAGATACAGGTAATTTTCTTACTCTTTTGTTTAATACCAAATTGTGTTTTTTTTCGGTATTTAGAATCCTATGAGGGTCAATTACCTGGATTCATTTCTTGAAAGAGTAATCTTCATTACTTCTGGTGCTAATACATCGATGTTAATGTGTAATTAAATATTTATTCTTAATGACACTGCGGCATTTGAATATGAAAATGGTCAGAAAACTGCATTTAATAAAACAATCGTGGGCTTCTAGTATATGGTGTTGACATGACGAAATTTAAATATGAAGGCATTCCAAATTTGACCCAGGAATCCATGATAGCCGCCATTGAAATTCAATAACAGCACTGTTATTTGACATGTTTTTACTCATAGCCAGGTATAAGTGATATTTATGAATTTAGATCTTCTTACCGAAGTTGTAGATCCCTTTCAAACGAGACAAGAATCAACTTTCTACGTCAAAGAATTCTCATTTTATACACTGATAAATATTTTACTTAAGATAGTTAAGATCTTGATGAGTACTAGTACATGGATACATAATAAACATACACTTAACAGGAAGCAATCGTAGGTTCAGTACGGAAGATTGTGTTGTTGAACATCGTATATTTACGTTATAAGGTTGGGTATAATTAGGCTGTAAACATGAAAAGCAATGTACAAGGCTCTTGCCATTTCTGACGTCACAGGAGAAGACATTACCACTGATGCGGAATTAAGCGCCTCTGATGGAAAAACGATCGAGGTGGGAGTAGGAACTAAGACTGGTGCTTTGCGCACTCACATCGGTCAGAGCTCGAATAGTGGTGAAGACAAATGGAGGGGTAGAAACAGATCGTTCAGACTTCTCTCTTATGACTTTAATGTGGGCTTGTCCGCAGCCGAATCAAGCCGTCGAGTACGACTAGGCTTTGGGGATAACAATGTGAATGAACGCTTTAGTATCGGTTCCAGAAATTCAGGTCGGGAAATTTGTTCCTGTGTGATGAACTTGGCTGTGGGTGCCACAGGCCATGGATAACGAGGACCTGGAAGTGGCCGTAGAGAAGGACATAAGCCAAATGTGCCGTGAGCTTGCCGAATACTTTCAGATTTCTGATCTAACAGTCAGACTTCACCTGTACCGCATTCGGAAGGCATACAATTTGAGCAAGTGGATACACACTGTCGGAAGTTAACAAGGACCAACGAGTGACAACCTGTTTTTCCAGTGATGAAAAGTGGGTCCTGTACGAGACTCCCAAACGTTCCAGTCATTGCTTGTCACCATGGAACCCTGGACCTCACAGCACAAGACCACCTCTACATCTACCCAAGCGATGCACTACAAGCTGTTATCACCGGGCCAAACCATCACTGCGGACCACAAACACCTTCGTGGGAAATCCTTCGTCAATCAGACAGATTTGCGGCAGGCAATCACGACCTTCTTTGATTTCAAGACCCCTTCCCAATTTTACCGCCTGTGCATTGTGCAGCTCTTGGAACGTTGGCAAAAGATGCCCAAAACCAATGAGGATTACTTTGAGGAGGACTAAAAGTAATTAACATTTTTTGTATACCTATCTGTTTCTATTAAAAACGGCAAGAATACTTATACAATAATTGTATATTTTCTGTATACAATACAATAAATTTTCGAGCTTTCTGTAAAGATAATACAGATCATTAAACTTTAAAGATAACATTTGCACATAACATATTATGAGATTCTTCTTTACAAAATTTGCTCAGCAGGGTGTCAACGAGGTGCAGTTTTCTTTAACTGCAAGCCTTAGAGGGGAATTGTTTCTTGTATTGGTATAAGTTCACAGACACCTCGAGCAATTCCAAGAAGTGTTGATCACACTGGTGTTAATGAAGTGGTCAGTGATGAAGTTGCAATAGTGGATGATAACATTCAAGGTATATGTTCCAAATATCATAGATTTTCGCTTTCGGTTACTTTCCACAAATGTTTCTACTGGAAACTGCTCCGTTGTACGTAATTTGGCCCTTGTACTCATAACTGTTGGGTTAATTTCCGTATATAGCATCCAACGCCATGGCGTCAGCTCCTTGCTCGTGTGCTGATAACTGTACAGATTTACGTCGGAAATTTAACGACAAGTGTTTAAAGTGTAAAAAGGTAGTGAAAAATGGCGTCTTGTGTGATCCCTGCGATAGATGCTTACCTTTTCGTTGTGCCAATGTTGAAGATGAAGAAGTTTTGAATGACTGTAAGCAATGGTCTTGTCAACAGTGTATCGAACGAGGTGGTGATAATAACAACACTGAAATAAGTAGTGAAGATAGTGACTATAGTTCTATCCTGAAAATACTTAGCCTACTGCAGGAAGATTTAGAATACTTAAAAGCAGAAAATAAAAACTTAAGGGAAAAACTGGATAAAGTAGAAACTGAGCGAGAAGATCAAAATAGCTCTATGACATCTTGGTCCCAAGTAACAAAAAGACATGCATTTTCTTCAAAGCAAACTTCGCAGGCAAATGTTAGTACTAATACTAATTTTGAAAGTGATAATGTTTTCAATGTATTAGCTAGGGAAACAAATGCTGGAACACTCTTGGATGAAGTGATGGGAGTTCCTTACATAAGCACATCAAGTACAAGGGAAACAGCAATTAAGGGGGCAAGAACAATGAAACCAGCACCTAAAGTTAAAAGTTGAAAGGAACTTGCAACTGAAGTGATAAGGTCTACGGTACAACATGGGAACGTAAGAAATGTGAAATGTAAGGAAAAGTGAAAATTACTTCTTTATGAAGATAGTCATGGACGGGGTCTAATGAAAAAAATCAGTGATGCTGAGACGAGTGGTCTTGAAATCTCTGCGTGGGTAAAACCTGGTGCTTTATGTGAGGAAGTGGTGAATGGAAATGCTAGTAACAATGAGGACTTAATTATGCATGACTCTGTTGTCATCATTGGTGGTTCAAATGATATATCTAGAAATGAAACGGACAACGCACTGAATAGTTTGAAACGAACCTCAGACAACTTGTCCTTCACTAATGTTATAGTAGTAAATTTTCCTCGTAGGTTTGACCTTATGGACGAATCACGTGTGAATACAGAAATCGAGAGCGCTAATGCGAAGTTAACAGAAATTGTAAATCAGTTTCACAATGTTAAACTTATATACGTAAGCGACTTTCATAGAAGTCTGTATACCAGACATGGTATGCACTTAAATGTTAGGGGTAAGCGTAGGTTAGCTACTGAAATATGTTTATCAATTAGTCAAAATGACATACAACCTATACAGTCGGATAGTTTTTTAGACCAGTAATAAAGAGGCCTACAGAGCGCTCAGTAAATATCCAAGATAAGTTATAATGAGATCAGAGGCTAGAACAATGGTAAATGTAAGTAATTACAAAACCTCTAATTTCTGTATTTATCATCACAGTGTACAAGGTTTAGGAAACAAATTTTATTTTATTTATGTGTTACTCCATGATGAATTAAAAATAGTACAAGTACTATGTCTATCTGAACACTGGAAGGATCAAGATACTATTACAACAGTAAAGCTGAAACATTTTCGATTAATCACTAGTTACTCCCGCAACACTGTGTCTCGTGATGGGGTTGCAATCTTCGTCAATAAATATATTCGCGCACAAGAAATTGATGTTAGCAAATGCTCATGTGTCTTACATTTCGAGATAGTTATGGTGAGACTTCCTGATATAAGAATGCGTATATTTTGTATATATAGAACCCCCAGTAGCGATTTTGAAATTTTTCTTAATGCACTAGATCTTATTTTATTTAGGTAATAGTTCAAATAAATCTGAAAAAATAATTTTATGTGGGGATCTAAATGTTGATTGGCTAACTCCATCAGTAAACAAAGACCAACTTCAGATGCTATTTAATACTTACGGATTAGAGGCATTAGTCAATGTACCCACACGGCAAGACAAATCCGCTCTAGATCAATTTGTACTAACCAAATTATTTGGTTATCAGAAATGATTTGTTAAAAAATCAGGGTTTTCTGACTACGATGCTATACAGCTTACTTTTAAATTGCATGGAAAAATTGATAAGAATGATAAAATATATACGGTGCAGTCTTGGAATTTCTCGCACAAAAACATGGAAAATTTTTGTGGTAATTTATCGACAGAATTATGGGACAGTACATATAAGACTGGTACAGTTGATCAAAAGTATCAACAATTTCTTGAAACTTTCTTGTACTATTCTAATATCTCCTTTCCGGCAAAACCTAGAATAGTAAGAAACAAAAACAATGTTAACCTCTTCGGCCCCGGGAAAAACATTTTTTTTAACACCTTCAGTCCCAGCGTCTCCTTGAGGCGACATGAAACACAACAATAACAAATAATTATTGTGTGAAAGCGCAATGATACTTTCTGTTGTTAGCTGTTCCTATTTTTAGAACAAGGTTGGAGTTAAGTAAAAAAAAAAAAATGTTTTGGCGGTGTTTGAGTTACTATGGTCTGAAGGAGCGTAGTGAGAATTTGACTTTTCGAGAAGACAACAGTTTTTGTCGTCCAGACATGCTTAGGATATTATTTTGAAATTATTATTTTTTCTACCATTATGTTATTTGTTCATGAATTGAAGTTAAATATTTGGAGATTTTAAATAAATATTCGAAATTTGGAAAACGTAATGGCAAGTAGGGAGAACAGTGTTGCAAACTTTAGTGTCTCCTGTAGGAGACATTGGGTCTCTAAGCTTAGTTAAGGAATTGGAAGTAACGTTGCGTTTCTAATTCTAGAAGTTACATTTAGAGATTTTTTAATTAGAATAAATTTGTTTTTTTAACTTATTTTTCTCCCCATAGACTATCATATTTTGGGGGGTTATCTTTTACTTTCCTTTGATTGTGGACTTCCATCACAGACCACTATTATATTAATTTTCAATATGACCTTTTCGGTTTCCTATTTCGTCAGTTTTTGATATGAGAGGAAAATTCGTTTTCATCCACATGACATGTACGTATATCACTAACATATAATAAAATGACCTGTAAATTCGTAAGAAACATCTGCAGGGAGTCTACAAATTATCTTAATAACCCAATTTAAATGAATTTAATGAAGGCATGTAGACATCTTTGGATCAGCACGAATAGATGATAATGGTAAAATTTGTATGATGAAGAGAGTGGGATGAAACAGGTGAGTCCAGATAAAACCCACGCACACGATGTTCGTCCAGCATAGAGCCCACATGCACGGAGCGGGGATTGATTCAAGGACACCACGAAGGAGAGGCGGATGCTCTACCACTGAGTCACCACAGCCCCATAATTACTTCAAATGCTTTTATCAGAACAGAGTGGAGACGAAATAATGCTCATATGGAATGGTTGAAACAACTCACAAAGCTTTCCCGACCGATCCAACGGATTCTTTTTCGTCCTTACTCGCGGACATTGAAACGAGACAAAAAGTCAAAAACTCAGAGTTTTTCTTGAGGTTCCATGGGCAAAAAATGCAACACGCACACAGGCGTCCTGAGATGGTGAGGAAAAACTACGTGAGCCGCTTCCGCATTGAATAAATCTACACTACATTAGGTCCACCCATTATTCCTTTATTTAGGGGCTAAGTTAAAGACATGTTTTTGAAAAACCTGTGCATTTTAATGGTTATTGTTTTATTTGATGAACTGTAATCATATTTGTATGGGGTGTTTACAATCTATTTTAATTTTGTTGCATTTTTTGCGAAATTCGTAAATTGACGGGTTGATGAGCTTGATGGTGATTGTATCGAAATTTGATCTTACCGATGACGAAGATCCACCCTAAGTCAACCCAAACCTAGAAGGGCCAAATGCGAATGAAGATAAAGAGGAAGACTATGAAGATCGAAATGAAAGTGATAGTGTTGTATGTCCAAATTCTGATGTCAAGGAATGAGAAAGACGAAACATTTCGAAAAGAAAGGAGGAATACCCTAAAATTGTTCTCTGAAATCACAGACACTTGTAAAGAGCAGAGGATCAGTTGATGAAGTTGTAAGGAATGATGGCATGGCATCTGCTTTCATAAAATTTTAAGAAACTTGCTACTCTCGTCTAATTCAAAGAGGCTTCGCATCCAATGGATATGTGTCAACGCTGGTCAAAGAAACAAAAAAGTAGGAGACATTCAGCTACCTTCAGTTGTCAAATCGTATTCCTAAAGTATGGTAAATGTCAATCTGATTGGAAAAATATTTGGCGTGTGTAGAATAAACGCTCAAAGAGTTCGAATGATGATGCATTTCCTGGCTTCTCCATTGCAGCTTCCCGAATTTAATTTAGGCGAAAGCTAACAAAGTTGCAAACGCCAGCGATAGAGATTCCAGTGAGAAGATAAGAGGATTTGCTTATTGACGATGAGGGACAGGAATATTTTAGTGATCCCGATACAGGCCTCTTCCTATACGATCTAAGCATCCACAAGCTACTGTTCCAAATCCACCTGACAAACTGAGAAGAAAAAATGTCCTTCAACTTCCAGAATTTCCTTCGCAGGTTAAAAAGAACAGATACCGCTTATCAGGATGTTCACCTAACTCTGCCAGAATTTGATGTTCTATGTGTAAAATATTCCTTTACCTTCAAGAATGGAGAAAACCTTTTCAACTGTATCATCTCCTCTAAATAAGCATTGGGTGGAGGTCTAAATACTTAACACCAATATGCAAACTGAAAGGAAATGTATAATAAGATTTATCATCTCTACTGTAAAATACATTAAAATATACTCTAAATGTACTCATGTAACTTAAATTAAACTGTATTCTACACACTGTCATCCATTAAAATAGTTAATGACGTAAACAGCCCTAGTTTTAAGTAAAAATGCAAGTACAATTTAGAATTGAATTCAAGACACATGTATACGTTAGAGACCCAATGTCTCCTCCAGGAGACATGCAAATCTGAATAAACCACGTGACCCAAAAATTCGAAACTGGTATTTTTTTACATCAAGGAAGGTAGTAATGAGAATTCACAAAGAAAAAGTAAATTTCGCAGAACTTTTTTTTTCCTGGGACTGAAGGACTATTGAATTTCATGTCGCCTGCAGGCGACGCAGGGACTGAAGAGGTTGCATTACCAAAGGAATACTTACCTCCAAGTTGACTTTGTTTCGCTATATAACAAGCTGCTAAAAGCTAAACATCAAATTTCTTCGGATGTCGTAAAATATATAAAGAAGTACAGAAAAGTGTATTCTATGGTAATAAAAACAGCTAAATTTTCTTATAACAATACGTATATTTCTAGGTCCAAGAACAAAACAAGAGCCATGTGGGATGTCATAAATGAGAGTACTGATCAAAAGAAAGTAAATATCATAGATTATTTGTGTGTAGATAATAAGGTATGTACTGCCCCAAATGATATTGAAAATACATTTAGTAATCATTTTCAAATGACTACACAGTCGTCACCTAATAAAACCACCCACGCAAAAATTAATTTGATTAAATTTAATGACCAAACTATGTTTCTGACCCCAGTTACTGAGCAGGAACTATCACACACAATAAGTAAATTATCGGTCTCAGTTTCATCAGGAATTGATGATGTTCCGAGTAAGGTTATTAAAATATGTGCTCCTCACATCATAAAAGTTCTCGGTCATCTTATCAATGTATCTTTTGAAACAGGTGTGTTTCCCAATAAGTTAAAATTTGCTAAGGTCATCCCTATTTATAAAACAAAGTGATATGTATGATCCGAAAAACTATCGCCTTATTTCTATTTTGTCAACATTTTCAAAATTTTTTGAATCTTTGATGCTGTCGCGCTTAAATAATTTCTTATATCCTTGTAATATCATATCTAATCGCCAACATGGTTTTCAGAAAAATAATGCAACGGATACAGCCCTTTTTGGTTTTCTTACGAATACTATGGATAGATTAAATAAAGGATATTATGTTGTTGGGTTGTTTGCTGACCTCTCAAAGGCTTTTGACACTGTTGATCATCAAATATTACTTTCAAAATTGTATCGTTATGGAATTAGAGGCATTTCTTACGACTGGGTTAAATCACATCTTACTAATAGATTGCAAGCAGTACAAATCAAACAACGTATTCAAAATAACATAGGTACATCGTTTTCCACTGTCAAAAAAAGTTAGTAAAGGTGTCCCCCAAGGCTCCATATTGGGACATTTACACTTTACCCTATACATCAATGATCTATTGCAATGTATACAAAATAGTTTGGGTGTATTATATGCTGATGATGTAACTGTACTTGTGTCAGGCAAGTATATGAAAGAATTAAACGAAAATTTGAAATCTACTTTTGACAATCTTGAAACATGGTTTTCAGCAAACGAACTAAACCAAAATTATGAAAACACAACTATTCTTCATTTTCATCTAAAAAGACAAAGCCTGCTCTCTCCCTTAGCTATCGTTGATTCAGGAACAATTAAAATTTCATTCTCGGTCAAATTTTTAGGAGTATTAATTCAAGATAATTTACAATGAGATGCACATATAAACAAATTAGCTAGTAAACTAAGTTCAGTATGCTTTGCGCTCTACAGATTATGTAATACTGTTTCACGCCAGTCACTTTTACCGTTGTATTTTGCAAAATGTTACTCATTAATAAACTATGGAGTGATTTTTTGGGGTTCCTTAACCAAGTTTATAACGCTATTCCGTCTACAAAAGAAAGCAATTAGGTTAATGTTTGGTTTACGTAGAGGTACATCTTGTAAAGATACGTTCAGGAATCAAAAACTGCTGACTTTACCATGTTTATATATGCACAGGTCTATGTAAAAAAATGAAGAACTATTAATTCGTTGTAACAGTATTCATTTATATAATACTAGGCAACATAAAAATGTATATGTTACACAGCAAAATTCCTCTTCTTTTCAAAAAAGCGTATGTATGAACTGTACACGCTTATACAATAAACTTCCACTAGACACCAAAGGTATTAGCAATATTAATATATTTAAGAGAAGACTGTTCAATTTCTTTGTACAAAAGTCTTATTACACAATGGCTGAATATTTAACTGATAATCTGTAATGTTTTGTTATCTGACAACTGTAATGCTTACTATTCGTAAGCTAATGTATAAGCTGAATAAACTGAATTGAATGTATGATCTTTTAGTTTCCATCCCCTGCTTTTCATTGATGGGTAGTGAATTTGGGGTGAAGTAGCTCGGTCCCATATGCATCCGCTTTGATAGAGTGTTCACAGTGCGTGTAACAAATACTGTGGGTGCTATTTTATTGGTGGAACGATTACGCAAGCAGAAGAGATTTATCCGGACTGTTAGGGAGTTGCTTATTGCACAGTGGTACAAGACGAGGAATAGTTCCAAGATAATGGTAAGATGATTAGGTAGGTTATTTTGCGGTGGACGTGATACAAATTAAAATGTTTCTCCTGAATGTGAAAAGAAATTCCTTATTTGGCACGTGGTTTCTTTCCCGGCTGTGAAAGAAAATGATACCATATCACAGAAAAACAATGAGTGAAATCCTGGTGGAGCAAAATGTATCGGCAGCTCGTTCCAAATTGTATTCACATGTCTTTTAAATCCTTCGTTCTCATTTCCTCAAAGTATGATATTGCGAGAATGACGACATCAGTGTCTATCATGTGAACACAGACGGTGTGGCATATATACTGCACTGCACTAAATAGTCAACACAATACGTTGTGTTCTTATGGCTTCACATTTGACTTGTTCTTCTAAAATCAGGTTAAATTTCAATTCTTTTAATGCCTTTAGATAATTTTGGTTCATATTGAATGGCTGATGGGATATGTGGTGAAATAACGAAAGTGGGAGAAATGGAAGAACCTTGAGAAAACTCTCGCACATGCTGTTTGTCCATCACAAAGACTACATGACAAGAGCAAACAGGTAAGGCCTTATGAAGGTTTTTGCACTCCCGAGCTACCATACCACCTTAAGTAAATTTAACAGACAAAACATGGTTACTAAGTTCTGGAACACAAATCCATATTTTCTATTCTCCTTGCTTTCTAGTTACATTCCGTAAAGCTTGTCCTTCTCGAGATGGTTATCCACAAAAGAAACAAATACTGGGAAATATTGGCCATGTTTGTTTCGTGGGCGTGTAGTACAGGCTTATTGGGCGATGTAGTACTTTCCTCCTTCTCCTGTCGATACAATTTTCTGTTATTTAACCTAAAACGGCATTCCTTGTTATATTTGGTGATGTTTAATATAAGCGTTTCTCTAATGAACAAATCATATTTTTCCATTGGTGTACATTTATTCGCTTTGTTACACAACCCAGCTCATAAAACTTAGTAATGTTCCTAGCAAGTGATTCGTATCAATCATGTTTGTCACTGCCCCGTTTGTTCAGTGAAGGAGACACTAGGGAGTCCTAATCACCATCACCTCCTTGGCATATAACACATAGCTGTCAGTTCAATGATAACCAGGAGTCTTTTTCTCATTGGACATCAACAGCGAATATGAGGAGGTAACATACAAATCCTACATATTCGTCTAAACGGATTTTTAAGAAGTGAGAGAAAACACTTTTTGATGTTCTACTACGATTCAAGATGTGTAAACTGACAGTGTCGCGGAAAGCCATTTTAAAAATCGCGGCCATCTTGTATTCCTGGGTCAAATTTGGAATGTCTTCATATCTAAGTTTCATCAAGTCAACAACACCAACCACATACCAGAAACCCATGCTTGTTTCATTAAATGCAGTTTCCTGGCTGTCTGCTGCCGTACTGTAAGCGGTTCTTGCTCCTTGTAAATTCTCGTTTAGTCTTCTATTCTTACGCTTTTAGCTAAATTCTCAAATGTTGATTAGGTTAAGGATATTAGGATTCTTTTATTCATGAGAAGTTTGATCACTGGCGAGAGATTAAATGTTCTCCGTAAACCTGTATGTTTAATTTGTTATATATTTTAAGTTACGAACGGTTAAATTCTACGAGTATGTGATATGAAGTATATTAAGTTAGACTATGTCAAATATTGTATACACAACTTTGGTTATGATAATTCTAATTTCTAAAGTCAGATTTGACAAAAATGTGATAATATTTTTTTCATTGTAAAAATTAAGATATTAAATATGCGACATTTGGAAAACGGTAAAAAAAAGTAGATCAAAACTGATGTCAAATTTCACAGGAGCATGGCGAACTACATATAAATTGTGAGTTTCATGAAAATTAGGTGCGATCATCTGCAGGGTCGAATCCCGTACGAGTATAGCAATATTAGAATGAATGTTTAATTTTAATGTTAGAGTAATGTGGAATCTCGTGCAAAGATACCGTACGGGATAGTAAAGTTGCATGTGTTTGTGTGAATGGTTATAACACTTTTTCACAGGAAAAGTTATAAGACCTTTTATAGAGAAGAGATGTTTTTTTCAAAGACGTACAGGGTCTAATTCTCTTATTGTATAGGCGTGTGTGTCAAAAAAAAATAATTTCAGGTGTTCTGACTGTATTTCGGTGTGCTGAAGTCGAAAATGATATTTAAAAAGTCTCATCACGTACCCTTCTCTCACAAATTGTTGCATGTATATTAGGAAAATAAACAGTACACTGTCGCAATACACCCTTGTAGTACACAACCGTCAAGGAAATGAAGCATCGTAGTACACAAATGTAAAATGTGTGAGAAAGGGCTACATTTTATAGCAGATGATCAAAGTGGCCGCCATCTTTAAATTCGCCATATTGTATGGAGGTATTTCTTCAAATTGCAAGTGGTTCGTGTGACATAAAAAAATACGAGAATGTTCTCAGAAAGTCATATCCGGTATTAGATTTGACTTACCTGTTACGGAAAGTATCAAATATGTTGCTTTTTGGAATTCCTCGGAAAAATATATCCAAGGATTTTATAGTGCTGTTACCGCCCTATACACTTCATTTTATCTTATCCAAGGATTTTACTTTATTTTTGTGCAACCTACATTCAGATGACAAATTCCATTCCCTTTATATCAAAGTTGACGGGACAGGACTTTCTGGACACCCCGTATAATTAGTGTTTCCATCGTAAGAAGACTCAACTTTTATTCGCTTATTTATACTTAGCGTGAACCAATTGACGCCATATTTGACATGATAGACAGAATTCCACTCAATGCTTTAGTCATATTTAATTGAGGCATATGGGAGAACAAACGTCTATGTGACCTTTTGTGTAAGAACAGTTATTTAAGAAATACATTTTTCTGGTGTGTCCTTGATGTGTATTTGCCTTTGTTTTGAGCACATTGCAACAAATGGTCTCGGTATTTACAAATTTTTGAAGGGAAATGAACAATAAAAACAGTTGTAAAAAAAAGTATGTTACATACGGTTCCCGTGAGTAAGTACGCGCTTAAACAATGTGTTAGATTTATGGAACAAAGGTCTATTTTACATCATTTGCGTCACTCCGTGCTGCGGACAAAATTCAACTTACTTTCCGATTTTCTCAATACACGGAAAATGTATTTCGCGCATTCGCGCAACTTACTTTAGATGATATTCCGTTACCATGGAAACGACGCAATAACTAAAAGCTTTAGTTTCGCAACTCACTAGGACGGTGCAATGAACTCCAGCTAAACCAGGGTTTTGGAACTCTCAAAATATTTTCATTTATTAAAATTTTAGTCATGCCTCAGTTTCCATGGTATAGACGATTCTCTCAAATCATTAGGACATGAAGAGGTGACAGGTAATCCTATTAATATAATGTATTCCCACTCTTTATTCTTATTAATAATGACAATATTTTTTATTTTTACAAGCGTGTCTGTTATTTCCTTCTTCTATCACAAATACTGAACAATGAAATTTTATATCATTTCATCATCTAAGGAGATTCTGCACTTGATTTAGGCATTTTTAAAAAAAGGCTTAAGATTGTTCGTTTCCGAGAAAGTCACCCTTAAACAGATAATAGACCGTAAAATATATTTTCTAAGATTTGGCATGTTTGAATAAGATTTAGTATTTCCACACAGATATGTAATATGGAAAAAAACAAAATGGCTGAAAGAAAATTATACACAAGTAAAATACTTTCCAAAACGTGCTACACAAGTGGGTGAGAGACATCCGAGGAACCTTTTTAGCTTACTTTTCTGACCCTACAACCCTATTAGGACATAACTTTCATCTGGCATATGCTACACCTTTGCCCTCGCGAGAACGGAATTTTGAACAATATAGAGGTATGGGAGAGAGTGGTTGTGGAGGCCCTGGATGGATGTCTTAATAGGACGGAGTTCGGAGTTCGATGTCAGAGTTCTTTTCCCTACTTTTCTTCCGTTTTGTCATTTCGGCAGTATTTGTTCGGATATCATGAAGGTAAGAAACTTGTTCTTCGAAGAGAGATCCTACGAAACTAGGTAAGAATGTATTGAAAAATGGCATGCTTTACATGTGAAATTACGAAACTAAGGGAACAGTTGAATATAGATATGAGAGAGGACTTTAGTTTTAATCAGGTGCAGAAACAATGGCAACTGCAACTTTATACACCAGATAGAAAACGGGATATAAGAAGTTTGCCGTGAAATATGAATATATCTATCGATGCTATTTACCTTCTGATATCTATATACTTAAAAAAAAACTATAGAATTAAATAAATAAATATAAATATATAAATATGTATATACATAATTGCTACATTTATGTAATCGGACGAGATTTTAAGTCGTGAGAGGATGAAACATGTACAGTTTTCTATTTGAGATGTGTACGTAATGTGAATATGAAGTGTTTGACACGCGATCAGATCCGTTGTAAGCAGGAACTACGCTAATATAATATTGCAGAGATGTAATTCATCTGTAGAAGTATTTGGCATGTCGGTAAACCCGTTCTAATCAGATACAGCTCTAACTAAACATGAAAAGGACCAATCTGATATCAAAGTCGTGCTAGCAGGAGCAATATTTCTTTATATTTACCGAGAAAGAGACATTTGAAATAAGTTGAACACATAGTTCATGCAGAAAATAGTCTAAAATTGTATATTTATAAGATTTATCGTAAAAGAACGGAATTAAACTTGCACTACGAAGGTAAGAATTTCGTATATTTAGTAGGAAGGAGAGAATCTATAGAGTAAAAAGTGACAAATGCACTTGTAGAATCACATGTTATGTAGTTGGTACACATAGTTCATACAGAAAGTAGTACTTTCCTGGTAAAAAATAAAGATTTTCCATTAAAGTGGTACTAACAACGAGGATGCATTGGATCAGGAAGAGACTGATTGAAAGCATATGTATTCAATACTTAAGAAGAAAGTGATATTTAAAGTATGCTGAATAGGTATTTGAAGTAAAAAGTAGCATTTTAGAGCCAGTTAAAAGGAAAAGCAAGATTATTAGATCAAAGTTCCGCTAGAAAGGATATCAATCCCGTGGATTTTACCCTCAAAAGACTCCCCGGAAGACAATAGATAAGAAAACAATTGACATTTAAAGTAGCTTGAACACATATTTGAAGCAGAAAATAGTTTAATTATGGTATATTCATGAATATTTAATGTAAAAGAAGGGATTTTGTATCAAAGCTTTAATAGAAAGGGAAAGAACGTGGGCAAAGAAAAACAGGATTCAAACATAAATCTGCAATTCCTAAGCGAGTAATTCATTCTTTGCTGAATCATGGAGCAATTTATTTCGTAATATATTAGCAATATACAGGGTTAATATATGCAGGAAATCGAAGCAATTGCGCAGATCTAATGTGTAACAAAGTGGGTTGATTCGGAAGAAGGTGAAGTTGAACACATATTACTAACATCGTTTTACTTCTCAGCTATATTGTAGCGGAACCTTCAAACGAGCAAAAAATCATAATGGCTGATGTAGTACAGGACGCTAAAGTTTTAGTTCTTGACTGAGAAAAAGGTTTTACCAGTACTAATTCGTATCGCAGTATCGAAGTATTAGACCCAGAGACGGAAGCCGAACTTGTCAATGAAAGTGTATGTGACTGTACATCGGAATGTGCATCAGTCGTTTGTATTTGGGATATTTTGAAACGCCATGAAAGTAGTGAGTACTTACTTTTCCAGGGTTGTTATCTGAACTGGCCAAGTCCATGGTCTCATAGTGGAAGTCTAGAAACGAGTATCTCAACGAACAAACGAAACGTCCTTCACGTAATCTCGTAATTTGATAATAATTATATAGTCTTTATAAAGAAAACCATAGTACAGGTACTGGCGGCTTCCAGTGGTTTTCCATTAATGTAAACAATAAGTTACAAATATTAATACCTATGGTAAAGGGCGTATTTCTGAATATGGATATTGAAGTTTTTAAAGTTCCTATGCCCCTGTTTTACATTGATCGCACATGACTCTAGTTTGAGATGTGTTGAGAACCCGACGTCGGGAACAAGTTTTCTCTAGAATTCAACCAGTTACTGAACAGTTATACCAAAGCCTTCACATGTATCTGTAAGCAATAGACCCAGTGGGTGGTGAAATGTGGTTGAATGTTTCTATTTTTGAATCACGTGGAATATAGTGGAACTGTATTGTGTCTCAAACAGTGTTCAAGTACAAAAACGTTAAATGCCAAGAGAGAGTTCCAGTGAACAAGCCAATATAAAAGTGGTGACTTTCTATTTTTCAAAACTCTATTACATACAATCACAACAATATTGGAGCAAGAATCTGGTCTGTCATTTTTGTTTATGAATAGTATGTAAGTGATTTATATTATGCAGAGAAATAGCCACAATAAATACTACATGGATATATATTTAAATTCTATATTTTATATATTTCCTTAACATTTGCTTCCAGAACTCTTACCTAACTTATTACTAATAGAAAACTTTTGACCATAGTAACTTTCGAACCAAGAAATCCTAATAGTTAAGAACTATAATGACTCACAACTTGAATCCTAATATTCTAAGAGAGAGTTGTAATTTTTACAGACATTACACGAATATTACTTATTCTGTTACACTCTTCAGAAAATAATTAATCATTTACGTATTCAAGCTGTACTGGTAAGAAAAAGAAATCTCTCTGCAATATGTGTTACGTAACTATTGACAACATTATGTGAATACAAATGATTTTATAACCAGTTTTGTCCTGACATTATAATTAAAATTATGAATACTTGAACTTCAAAGATCAATGAAATAATAGAAACCTACGGAGAATATATTGAAAGAAGCTCCTGATTTTTGTAATTGGAGACAGAAGTGATACGTTAGAGAAACGAATTGCATAATGTGAGAATATCTAAGACATTGTTCCATTTATTGTTTTCTGTCACCACGATTATTCATAAATGAATACATTTTATATATTCGAAAAGTAAACTCTTGTCACAACGGAATATGAACATTTTGTAATCAACATTTCTTTTTTAATCGACAGGAATGTCTTATTAGTTACATGACAAATTCTTTCTAGTTTTTATTTTATACGGCAAAGTGTTACAGACTGCTTTCAACTGATGTGACTTGTCCCTTATATATGGAGACCTTAGTTTTATTCAATGACTGAAAGTGGGTGCAAGACGGTCTGATTCAGACTACAAAGGAGGACTCGTAAAATCTAGGAATATCTCTAGCAAATAATAATTCAGTTTAGTAGAAGTTGTTCCTGATATAACACTCAATGATGTTAAACTGATTTCGACAGTTATTAATTTATGCTGCTAGAATCTCATTTGAGAAAAGTTTAAAGACTAAGATGTAGAAATCGTCACTCACAAAATTAAAAGATTTTCCTGACAACTAGAATCGAAATTTTTTAAGATAAGCTTTCATCCGGTATCCGGTTTCAGATACGCTCACGTCTCGTAAATCTCTCTCAGAGTCAAAAAACATTTAAGACGGGAAATTTAGTTGAAGCAATACGCCAGCACTGATTGACTCTCTGGTCGGTGTCGTATAGAACTCTTCTCCCCATGAAATTCAACATGAAATATTTCGCATTAATTATGAAACAACAAGATGTCGAAAACAAAGCTGAAATCAGAAACCTGAATATATGTACTTATAGAAATTCACTTATATACTAAACTGTGATTACATATGTGAATTATCATTTTCTGTTATACAGAATCAAAATAAACAGCACACTGCAAAACAAAATAAGGAACTTGCATTTGTTGTCGGAGAAAAATAAAAGTTTGAAACTTAGAAATTAAAAATTAATTCTTTCTTCGTTTTACCCGGGAACTGAATATTTCCTCGCCAGGCCTTTTACAGCTTATCGTTTTGGCAGTGTGACATTCTCCCTGTCGATTTTCATGTTTCTCATGCAGCAACCTTTACGAGGCAAATATAGTCATGAGATAACGCTAAAAACTGTAAATCAAGTCCCCATGAACTTGAACATTGTCCATACTAAATACGTTTCTTCTTAATAACACAACGTTACGTCTCAACTTTATTTTGAAACAAGATGTACAAAAACGAAAGTGCAATCACATAAACGGAAACATGCATTTGAAAATTTCATGATGTGTAAGACGCAAGTTGAAATTTCGTATTTGACAACCAACTTACCAAACAAACAACTCTCATGCAGAAGTCGGCATTACAAAATTCAAAATAATTTGCATAGTGTGTGTAGTAATTTCTTATGAACTAGAAAGAATTTTGATATTAACGAAACAAACTTGTATTGTGCGGAAAACTTTTCTAATCATGGAAAATCACAAAACAAGAAACAGCTAACGAACAAATCTCGATGTATAGAAATAAAAGTTGCAAGTACAAATAAGAACAAAAATAATTTTACATATTTTATAAAAACATTATAACAAAATATCTTGTCATCCAGAAAACAAAATAAGGGAACAAATATACTTTGTTAAAAATTGCGTGACATGTAAAACGAAAGTGACATTACAAAATGCAACTAAGAAGTTTTACTGGAAAATATCTTTATTCAACAACAATACGCCTCTCCTATAAATCCTTCAAATAATTTCCCCGTACATCTTTAAAACTGATGTGAGAAACTACTAACTACCTATTCTTGATCAGTCCCAAGTCATCTACCGTCAAGCTTCAATGTCTCTGCTCGCGTGAAGACAACTACAACACTCACACACATACATACAAAAACATTACACTTGACTCAAGTAGTCATAAGCGTTCAATCCTCGGAATTGTGTAGAGTAAAACGTCAAATAATGGAACCTATGGATTTCATACAGTAAAACTTCAAATAGCGTACACCCTATGGATTTTATACAGTAAAATCCTGAGGATCGTGCTATTATGACTTCTTTAAGCAAGTATAATGTTTTTGTGTGTATATATGTGTTTGTGTTGTTGCTGACTTCACGGGAGCAGATATATTAAGCTTGACGGTAGATGACCTGCTACTTCTCAAGAAGAGGTAGTTAGATGTTTCCTGTATAAGTTCGAAAGATGTACGGGGAAATTATTTGAAAGATTTATAGGAGAGGTGTCTACAAATTAATCTAAGACGGATAAGGCGTATTGTTGTTGAATGCAGATCTTTGATGGTAAAGGCTTTTAATTGCATTTTGTAATATCACCTGTCGTTTTACGTGTCACGAAATTTTATGTTTATGAATAAAGTATGCTCATTTTCTTATTTTGTTTTCTGTATTACCAGATTTATTCTTAAAATGTTTTTATAAAATATGAAAAATGATTTTTGTTCCTATTTGTACTTGCAACTTTTATTTCCGGATATCGAGATTTGTTCTTTTGTTGTTTCTTGTTTTGTTATTTCGCGTGATAAGAAAAGTTTTTCACACAATACAAGTTTGTTTCGTAAATAAAAAAAATCTTTCTGGTTTATAAGAAAAATTTTTTTACGCACTATTTACATTATTTTGTAATTTTTAATGTCGCCATTTTGCATGACAAAAATTGTTTGTTTGCAAATGGATGTTGATTTGTTACATACGAAATTTCAACTTGGGTTTTACACATGAAATTTTCAAATGCATCTTTCCGTTTATATAATTGCACTTTCGTTTTTGTACATCTTGTTTCAAAGTAAAGTTGAGACGTAAAGTTGTGTTATTATGAAGAAACGGACTTAGTATGGACAACGTTCAAGTTCACGGGGACTTGATTTACAGTTTCTAGAGGTACCTCATATGGCTACATTTGTCTCGAAAGAGTCGACCTGCTATCCTCGTAAAGGTTGCTGCATGAGAAACAAGAAAATCGACAGGGGGAATATCACACAGCTAAAACGATAAGCTGTAAAAGACCTGGCGTAAAAAATATTCAGTTTCCCGTAAAACGAAGAAAGCATTTCATAAAGTTACTTTTAAATTTCGAAGTTTCAATTTTTTACTTTTCTCCGACAACAAATGCAAGTTTCTTTTAACTTTGGCAGTGCGGTGCTGATTTTGATTCTGTATAACAGAAAATAATAATTCACATATGTCCAGTTCTAGTATATAACAGAATTTCTATAAAAACATATATTCAAGTTTCTCATTGCAACTTTGTTTTCGACATCTTGTTGTTTCATAATCAATGCCAAATATTTCATACTCGTAATCTTAACAAGTTGTAGTAAAATTAATTGTTTAGGTGATGTTGAAGTTCATGGGGAGACGAGTTCTAAAGGATACCGACCAGAGAGTCATTCAACAGTTGCGAATGGCTTCAACTAAGTGTTCCATCTTAAATGTTGGTGTTTCGTGCTGATATCAAAGACAGAAGGATACACGAGACTTCAGTGCATCTGAAGAAGGATGCCGGATGAAAAGTTATCTAAAATGTTTCAATTCTAGTTATCAGGAAAATTTTTACAATCTGTGAGTGAGGATTTCAACATTTCACTCTTTAAACATTTATCAAATGAGATTCTAGCAGCATAAATTAATAACTGTCGAAATCAGTTTAACATCATTGAGTGTTATATCAGGAACAACTTCTACTAAACTGAAACGTTATTTGCTAGAGATATTCCTAGATTTTACGAGGCATCTTTTTGTAGTCAGAATCAGACCGTATTGCACCCACTTTCAGTCATTGAATAAAACTAAGCTCTCCATATATAAGGGACAAGTCACATCAGTTGAAAGCAGTCTGTAACACTTTGAAGTATAAAATAAAAACTAGAATGTCATGTAACTAATAAGACATTCCTGTCGATTAAAAAAGAAATTTTGATTACAAAATGTTCATATTTCGTTGTGACAAGAGTTTACTTTTCGAATATATAAAATGTATTCATTTATGAATAATCGTGGTGATAGAAAACAATAAATGGAACAATGTCTTAGATATTTTCACATTATGCAATTCGTTTCTCTAACATATCACTTCTGTCTCCAATTACAAAATTCAGGAGCTTCTTTCAATATATTCTCCGTATTCAATATATATTATTTCATTGATCTTTGAAGTTCAAGTATTCATAATTTTAATTATAATGTCAGGACAAAACTGGTTATAAAATCATTTGTATTCACATAATGTTGTCAATAGTTACGTAACACATATTGCAGAGAGATTTCTTTTTCTTACCAGTACAGCTTGAATACGTAAATGATTAATTATTTTCTGAAGAGTGTAACAGAATAAGTAATATTCGTGTAATGTCTGTAAAAATTACAACTCTCTCTTAGAATATTAGGATTCAAGTTGTGAGTCATTATAGTTCTTAACTATTAGGATTTCTTGGTTCGAAAGTTACTATGGTCAAAAGTTTTCTATTAGTAATAAGTTAGGTAAGAGTTCTGGAAGCAAATGTTAAGGAAATATATAAAATATAGAATTTAAATATATATCCATGTAGTATTTATTGTGGCTATTTCTCTGCATAATATAAATCACTTACATACTATTCATAAACAAAAATGACAGACCAGATTCTTGCTCCAATATTGTTGTGATTGTATGTAATAGAGTTTTGAAAAATAGAAAGTCACCACTTTTATATTGGCTTGTTCACTGGAACTCTCTCTTGGCATTTAACGTTTTTGTACTTGAACACTGTTTGAGACACAATACAGTTCCACTATATTCCACGTGATTCAAAAATAGAAACATTCAACCACATTTCACCACCCACTGGGTCTATTGCTTACAGATACATGTGAAGGCTTTGGTATAACTGTTCAGTAACTGGTTGAATTCTAGAGAAAACTTGTTCCCGACGTCGGGTTCTCAACACATCTCAAACTAGAGTCATGTGCGATCAATGTAAAACAGGGGCATAGGAACTTTAAAAACTTCAATATCCATATTCAGAAATACGCCCTTTACCATAGGTATTAATATTTGTAACTTATTGTTTACATTAATGGAAAACCACTGGAAGCCGCCAGTACCTGTACTATGGTTTTCTTTATAAAGACTATATAATTATTATCAAATTACGAGATTACGTGAAGGACGTTTCGTTTGTTCGTTGAGATACTCGTTTCTAGACTTCCACTATGAGACCATGGACTTGGCCAGTTCAGATAACAACCCTGGAAAAGTAAGTACTCACTACTTTCATGGCGTTTCAAAATATCCCAAATACAAACGACTGATGCACATTCCGATGTACAGTCACATACACTTTCATTGACAAGTTCGGCTTCCGTCTCTGGGTCTAATACTTCGATACTGCGATACGAATTAGTACTGGTAAAACCTTTTTCTCAGTCAAGAACTAAAACTTTAGCGTCCTGTACTACATCAGCCATTATGATTTTTTGCTCGTTTGAAGGTTCCGCTACAATATAGCTGAGAAGTAAAACGATGTTAGTAATATGTGTTCAACTTCACCTTCTTCCGAATCAACCCACTTTGTTACACATTAGATCTGCGCAATTGCTTCGATTTCCTGCATATATTAACCCTGTATATTGCTAATATATTACGAAATAAATTGCTCCATGATTCAGCAAAGAATGAATTACTCGCTTAGGAATTGCAGATTTATGTTTGAATCCTGTTTTTCTTTGCCCACGTTCTTTCCCTTTCTATTAAAGCTTTGATACAAAATCCCTTCTTTTACATTAAATATTCATGAATATACCATAATTAAACTATTTTCTGCTTCAAATATGTGTTCAAGCTACTTTAAATGTCAATTGTTTTCTTATCTATTGTCTTCCGGGGAGTCTTTTGAGGGTAAAATCCACGGGATTGATATCCTTTCTAGCGGAACTTTGATCTAATAATCTTGCTTTTCCTTTTAACTGGCTCTAAAATGCTACTTTTTACTTCAAATACCTACTCAGCATACTTTAAACATCACTTTCTTCTTAAATATTAAATATATATGATTTCAAACAGTCTCTTCCTGATACAATCCATACAATCACCCCCTTGTTAGTACAATTTTAATGGAAAATTTTTACTTTTCACCAGGAAAGTACTACTTTCTGCATGAACCATGTGTACCAACTACATAACATGTGCTTCTACAAGTCACTCTTTAACCTATAGTATCTCTCCTTCTTATTAAATATAGAAAATTCTTACCTTCGTAGTGCAAGTTTCTTACAAATTCCGTTCTTTTTACGATAAGTCTTATAAATATACAATTTTTAGACTATTTTATGCAATAACTCTGTGATCAACTTACTTCAAATGTCTCTTTCCTTGTAAATATAAGGAAATAGGGCTCCTGCTAGCACGACTTTGATATCAAATTGGTCCTTTACATGTTTAGTTAGAGCTCTTTCTGATTAGAACGGGTTTAACGACATGCCAAATACTTCTTCTACAGATAAATTACTTCTCTGAAGCATTGTGTTAGGGTATTTCCTGTTTACAATGGATCTGATCGCATATAAAACACTTCAATTAGACATTACTTACACATCACGAACACTAAACTATACATGATTCATCCTGTCACGACTTTAAATTTCGTCCGATTACGTAAGTAAGTCTCGTGGCAATTACGTGTATATAAATTCATATGCTTAAATTTATTTATTTATTTCTATAGCTTTTTTTTATATATGGATATCGCCAGATAAATAGTATTGTTAGATATATTCATATTTCACGGCAAAAACTTCTCATATCCTGTTTTCTATCTGGTGTATAAAGTTGCAGTTGCCAATGTCTCTGTACCTGATTAGAACTAAAGTTCTCTCTCATATCTATATTCAACTGTTCCCTGAGTTTCGTAATTTCACATGTAAAGCATGCCATTTTTCAATACATTCTTACCTAGTTTCGTAGGATCTCTCTTCGAAGAACAAGTTTCTTACCTTCATGATATCTGAACGAATACTGCCGAAATGACAAAACGGAAGAAAAGTAGGGAAAAGAACTCGGACAGAGAACTCTGAACTCCGTCCTATTAAGCAATAATGAAGACATCGTGCAGTGCCACCACAACCACTCACTCCCATACCACTATGATCTTCAAACTTCCGTTCTCACGAGGGCAAAGGGCACCTACTTTTTTAATAATGTAGCATATGCCAGATCAAAAGGCTCGTAATAAGGCGGTAGGGCTAAAAATGTTAATTACTTATTAGACTGGGGGTCAGAGAGGTTAGTTAGATGCAGAGTTCGAGCTCCCCCACCCACTTCCGTACAACGATCATCCTTAAAGTTACGTTCTCAGAGAATCAATGAACAGGATACGAGGGTGAACATTTTTAATAAGGCAGCGGAACTCAGAAAATAGAACCATTGAACACATCCGGCATATTATGCCCCATACCACTATGATGTTCGAAGTTGGGTTCTTACGGTGTCACAAAGCTGACGTAGTATATGCCAGTGATATTTACTTGTTAGTGATATTTTCTTCTAAATTCTCTTCAATTCTGCAGCAGTTAAAACTTGACCCAGTGTCTCCATTTTAATAAACGGTATCCTTATTAGCGTAATTCAGACCAATAATCAACGCATAATATCCTGTTTGTTTAACAATACTGACTAATGTACTATTTTTGGTTTCTTTGAATCCATCTGCATAATAATTTGTGTGAACTTGTTATGATACAGTTTTAATACATAATTATGTTTTTATAAATATCTGTAGATGTTTGTTTCAAGTTTATTGGCAAGCTATAATTTTGCAATAAGTTTTTACAAAGATTGACTACACTGATTACGTTAACTAACTTTTAGACAAGGTTCTCAAATCTATTATTGGCTACTTCTTGAAGCATTAGCTAAAGCGTTTAAGTGGGAATTGAAGCCGATTTATAATTTAAAATGATTTTTTTTAAATTAACGTAGTAATGTGGCAATTTAAATGAAACAATCTAATTTGCAAATGCTTTCCTCTATTCCAGGATGGTTTCAGACTTACGGATTACAATTATTCTTTTGTTTCTGACACAACTTATGATTTTCACGAAAGAAATGCAATATAAGAGCTTATACCCACTGTCATCTTCTTGTGCTGAGAATCTAAGTTTGATGGAAATGATTGATACCAACGTTTTGAGGTATTTTTCACAAAAATCTTCTTGTCTAGCCATTATTAGAGAGGAATGTAGCCTTGCTCTTTGTATATCAGAACATTTCATGAAGAATGAAGAAAATATTTCTGTCGTAAATGTGAAAAGAACAAACACATGGGATGATATCACTCTGAAGAAGATAACTTGTCAGATGTTCATTATTGTTACAGATGATTCAAATCATACTCTAGATGTGTTTCCGTATTTACAGGAGAAATCGACTTTGTCGTTATTCTTTATTCTATCCTGTACATATACTAATGATTTTGGTGTTATATTTAAAAATAAAGTAGTGCATAAGTTTCCTAACGTAGTACTTGTGAGATGTTTCGTACAAAATCTAGATCAGATCTGTGAATTCTACACCTACTTTTATGCAGAAACTGTTTCAGTTGAAAGGCTTGATACTTGGGAGGGAAGTTGTATGGACAATGCTAATTTATTTCCAGACAAATTAAGTAACTTGGGAGGAAAACAGTTAACAATTACCAGCACACAAATTCCTCCATATATGGTCTTTCCAGAACCCGTTGAAATGGACAATAGTGTGATTTCCACTGTTATGGAAGATATGAGAGGAACAGAATTCCTTCTTCTGAAAGAACTTTCAATAAATCTGAATTTTTCTTTTATTTTTCGTTTACCTGAAGATCTTTGGGGTGAATACTTTGAAAACGGAACGTCTATAGGCATGGCAGCTAATATTATAAATCATGTTGCTGATATGGGTATAGGGGACTGTTGGTTGGAATATGAAGGTAAATACCCTCTAGACACTTCTATATCTTATTTGAAGTTATGTCTATCCATGCTGGCTCCGCGACCACTTGAAGTATCAAAGGCTTACTCTTTGATCCTTCCATTCGATTTTGTAATGTGGTTGTGCGTAACAGGACTTATTTTACTTTCTTCGCTGCTAGTGTACAAACTTGAAAATTTCTTAATAAATATGCCGTTTCGAACATCTGTTTACCGTCGATATACTGATATTCAAGTATGCTTCTTAGATGTTTTGAGATTGTTCACACAAGTTGGAATAACACCGCCTAAAGAAGATGCCTTGCGCCATATTTTGACATGGCAACTAGTATGTTTTATGTTGTTGACATGTGCATACTGCAGCGGCTTGGTATCTTTTCTCACAGTGCCTAAATATGAAACTCCAATCAGAACATTTAGTGATTTGGTAGCTAGCAACATTGAGTGGTTAGGTTACGAAGAGTACATGGTTGATTTATTAGAAGAATCAAGTTTATGGGAACACAATTATTTTGCAAAGAAATTTATCTTCCTTGAAAATGGAGTAAACATGAGCGAAATGGCAGCCACAGGGAAGTACGGTGTTTATATTGAATTTCTAGATCCAGGAATAATCAGTGGTTCTGCATACCTAGATGAGGAGTTGTTAGATGAGTTTCGGATTCTTGATGAGTGCATATATGAGGCAAATGTTATATCTACATTTCCAAAAGGCTCTTCACTGAAGGATAAAATGAATGAAGTCCTTTACACATTAGTTGAATCTGGAATTGTAACCTTTTGGGAAGAATATGTAGTTGAAGAGTACAAAGAACACGATAAAGCTCACCTATTCCATAAACACTGTACTGAAGAAGGAGGAGAAGCAAGGACAATTCTTCTAAGAGACCTGCAAGGAGCTTTCATATTGCTGTTCTTTGGACTGTCGGCTTCAGTGGTTACTTTTACGTTTGATATTTCTTTGCACATATGGAAGTTATTGCAAATTAAAATATTGACAGTTCTTTTATATCCAATTACACTTAGAAAGAAGCATAACCGTAATAAGTTATAATACAAAACGAGCAATTTCTATTTAATTGGTTTCAATCTTATTAAATGGTAAAGTAAAGGTATCGTGATATCTTTATCGTTTCGTTTCTGACAAGTAACCCATTGCGAATAACGACAGACAAGGAAAATATATGTAGAAAGACGTGATTACCCATGATGAATTATTTTAATAATTAAGTATAGATTCGAAATTCAAGATTATCATGATTTGACTATCATGGCTTCAAAACTTTTATTCTGAGAGGAAAGTTAATATAATAGAAGATGAAGTGGAAAATTCTCTGATCATACTCCTATATACTCTGGTCTACTTCAGGCTCCATTCTTGGCCCTAAATTGTTGAATATGTTCATTGGTTATATAAGATTACTAGACAAAGTTTTCGATAGGTATATCTGAACCTGATGACTGTTTAATATACAAACCCAAGGTTATAAATACCTAGCTTTAGATCTATAATTCACTTTTCCTTAAGGTAACTGGTATGATATACGTCGAGTGAACTGAAACATAGAATAAACAACGTTACTATCCTTCATATGTATAATTTATCAACTACCGATCCGTTCCTTAAGTGCATTACCTCTCAGTGAGAGTTCCAAATACCTGGGCGCGTTATTTAATATAAAATTAAAATTTTATGAAAAAAAAAAAAAAATTGGCACAAATACAGACAGCAAAGATATTCGTGGATTTCTGTATATTCAAATCTAGTAATAAACTAGTTTAACGCTCTTTTGTAATAACTTACTTAGAATGTGCTACTACTCGCTGATAAAAGCAACCCACTACTAATTTGAGGCAACTGGAACGTTTCCACAATTTCTTGTTCCAAACTCACAAACGTTTTCACCAACTTATTTTCAAGTTTGAAACAGCGTCACTGCAATCGAATGATAGGTTATAACATATATGATATAAGTTGAGCAGTAGATAGTTATTCTCTAGAATGTTTGGGTTTTTATAGGAAAAGCATCGTGATGTGATTCAAAGTAAAGATCTACGTTAAAATTTAACAAGAGTGTTATAGTCATGAAACGAACTAATAACTTGAATTTAATAAGCAGTAAAGAATACACTATTTCAAACAAAAGATTTGTTTGAGCCTTGTTCAGAAATAAAAGAAAAAGGAGAAATATACATTATTATGGTTCATCTTTAAATGGAAGTGGATGTTCAACATTGAACTTAACCCGAATTGATCGTTGGTAACTCAGTATAATAGTGATGAATTTAAGGAATCTTTGGTGTATTTCTTGAAAAACATAATATTTACGAGTTTACAAAGGAATGACTTAGTATTCTGTCTGGAGATTGTTTAATTGTGGTTTCTACTCTGGTAAACAAATGTGGATGCATGGAACATTAATAGATTATTTATAAATCGAGAATTAACCTGATATGTGTATATTCGAAACTAACAAAGTGAATTCAATGATAGTAAAGATTCTTTGCATGTGCTACGGTATGTTGAAATCGCATAGGCTTTTGTTTAGATGTCGCATGTTTGAATGCAACTTAATTTAACTTTAGTTTGTTTGAGATTCAATTTGCTTTGCTTGCATGTTGCTTGTTTGGAGTAATAACTCGGCACTTCGTTACAAAGAGAATAAATGCATGTTTACGATTCTAACATTGAATTTACTGTTATTGCATGGTAGGTTACTGTTGGAAGTACAGGAAAGGCTACCAGACGCATTTACTAAGCTAGGTAGAGTTGCAGTACAACAAGAAACAGGTAAAGAGCGTGCTAAATTTTATAGAATGATGAGAGAGCAAGGTCAATCACATGGATTTTGTAGCAGCAATCAAAACGAAACCTTATTTGCGCAATTTTAATTCCGATTATGACTGTAGAGTATTATATCAATTTCTTTTAGGATTGGGTAATACATACCGTCAACGGATATTGTTGTCAGAGCCAAATCTTGCATTAAATCATGCAGTCATTAAGGTCGTGAGAGAAATTTGAAATATCACAAAATAAAGAAGTTTATGCCGCACTCCATACTAAGGAATTGCCAAGATGCAAATCAAGTAAGAGAGAATATGTATTATCTAGCAGGCATTCAAAGGATAAATTGTTCACGTTGCGGTCACATACATAAAGTGAGACGACAATGTCCAACTTTCAAGACAATTTGTCGTAAATGCGGAAAACGTAATTATTTTGGACGTTGTTGTTGGACTAACATGAATAGACTGTGTAGGATGAGAGATGAGGCAAAGTGGAACTAAAATGGACGAAACCTTTCAGCCGAAACGGATCAAACCTGTGCAACTTTGTGAATTATAACTGAGGAACAGTTAAGAATTACGGAAGTTATATGTCAATTGGGAATGGCAGATGCTATGAGAAGATAATGCAAGAAGAAAGTACGCAGACGAATGCATAAAGGTGACTATATTACAAGAGGGAAGCATACAGACAGTTTTCTAACCAGATTTGCTGGGAACAAAGAAAAAGCTGAAGGATAAGTCTACAAAACATGCTGCAATTCAAACACATTCTCTAATTTGTACACATACCTTTACTCAAACGTTAAAAATTATTTCCAAACGTTATGGAATACAAACAAGTAATCAGCAAGGGACTGTAGAGGTAGCAGAAGAGATTAACGATCGGATAAGGAAATAGAAAGAAACACAAATGAACAAGAAAATGCAAAAGAAACAACAAAAATTAGAACAAATGCAAGTACTAACATAATTAAATAATGAGGTAATCCAAAAGGGAAGCAGACTTGATGTAATGGCATCTGTCAAGGTAGGAATGTAGTGGTGCAAGATGGTGTTGATGAGAATATGTCAAATACAATAGCACAGACATCTGATAAGCCAAAATACATTGATCAGTTGTTGATTCATCTGGGATTTATAGTCTGAATATTGGAAACCAATAAGAAAATATGGATAATTTGGATGGAAAGAGGCTTCATTAAAGAAATTGGGGAAGATGTTCAAAGGTTAGTTGAAGCCATGGGACTATCATAAGGAGAAAACACAAGGAAATGTTGACTAAATGATCGCAGATCAATTATATCATGTAGAAATGACATTAATTAAAAAAAATTGAATTAACTATTTCACATTTTATTTGAATATGGTGTTCTGAAATATCATGATGAGTGTTGTTACACATGTGGTATTAATGGACATTTCTAATACAGATGCCAATATGCTATATTTGTTTCTATTTGAGTTAATATTGGAATATTATGTATCTATTATTTTTTGTGAATTTTTTTCAAGAAGGAAGAGATGTGGATGTTTTAGTCATGAAACGAACTAATAACTTGAATTTAACAAGCAGTAAAGAATACGCCATTTCAAAGAAAAGGTTTGTTCGAGCCTTTTTCATGGCTAAAAGAAAACGGAAAAGTGAACATTATTATAGTTCATCTTTAAATGGAAGTAGATGTTAAACATTGTACTTAACCGGAATTGTTCGTTGATAAATCAGTGTAATATTGATGAATTTAAGGAATCTTTAGTGTATTTTCTGAGGAACATAATATTTATGAATTTACAAACGGAATGATTTGCTATTCTGTCTGGAGATTAATTTAGCGGATTTTCTATATGTTTAATTGTGGTTGCTAGGCTGGTAAACAAATGTCGATGCATGGAACATTTGATAGATTATTTAATGATTAAGAATTAACCTGATATGTGTACATTCGAAACTAACAAAATGAATTCAATGCTACTTAGTAAAGATTCTTTGTATGTGCTATGGTATGTTGATATCGCATACTCTTTTGTTTAGATGTCGTATGTTTGAATGCAACTTCATTCAACTTTTGTTTGTTTGAGATTCAACTTGCTTGCATGTTGTTTGATTGGAATAATAACTCGGCACTTCGTTACAAAGAGAATAAATGCATGTTTATGCTTCTAACATTGATTTACTATGTTCTTGCATGATTAGTCTTAGAGTTATGAAATATAGAGTGTACATGACTAATGTAGTAATTATTACTTTCTTGTAGTCAAAATAATGCATGCAAGAGTATAACAAAGAGAACAACGCTATAATTGATGAAACTGCATTAGGGTTAAAGGCTAAAAGGGCGTGCTTGAATTAAAAGTTACGATCAAAATATTAAACTCATATGTGATTCAGAGTTAAAAATCAAAATATTGAAATAGAGGGAAGATAGACAAAAAGATGAAGAAGGAAGTGCATTAAAGTAACTGGAAGGACAGAGGAACAGAGAAACAGACATTACATGTTAGGTATTTTATATATGTATATGAGTTCTGTTAGGGGCATTTAGAGACAGTAGCTGTACAAATCATCAATGACGTATATGGTCACGGGATCCTTGATGTCAGATAAATTATGATATACAAAATTTCTTTTCGAAAACATTAGTCTTACTGATACGCCCTAATAAGGGCTATCCGTCGAGCTGGACAACGTTTTGTGTGCAGATGTTTGCAGATTCCCCGACAAACGGTTGAAGAACTGACTACAGAACTCCTTTAGACCCTTTCGACCATTCGTCTTCAGGATCTTGGTTATGGGTCCAAACTGGGAAAATTAGTAAACCATGATATCGTAATGTTAATTATGTATGTGGTCAATTATGCATTTAGATAGAGTCAAGATACCCGGGAATTGGATTTTTGCCCATCACAAGTTTTATAACAAAGTGTACAAATCGATTGATAAAAAACTATCCTTTATAAAAAGTTGGAATGTTTTTTCCTCACCTCGACCGAAACTTTACGGAGACACACCCATTTGAATTTCATTTCTTTAAGTCATGCTTTATGAAGTGTAAAAGATAAGATTGCAAAACGCTCAACCAGATCGATCACGTATTAGTGGATAGAAGAAGACACACCAGTATAATGGATGTTAGGTTTTGCAGAGGAGCAGAAGGTGACACCGACCATCAGTTAGTGATCACAAAAGTAAGGGAAAAGTTATGCATCGCGAACAGAAAAAGTAAAGGATCAAAACAACTTAAATTCGAAGTTAAACGATTAGATAACATAAGCGTAAAAGTAGACTACCAACTCGAAATCTCAAATAGGTTCGAAATCTTAGCCGACTCGAGTAGTAGTAAAGCTGAAAATAATAGCGAAATTGATGTAAGATGTGGGAGTCAATTCGTGATACAGTGAAGAGTACAGCAAATGTATAGGTGAGAAGAAACACCGGAAAAACAAGCCTTGGTTTGATGAACAATGCCTTAAACTTCATGATGAACGAAAACAAGCAAGGTAGCAATGGCTAAGCAATAAAAGCGAAGCAAACACCAACCACTACAGGAACGCGAAATGCAACGCCACATGCGGGTTCTGAAACAAAAAGCGAGAATATATGATGGAGAAGATTCAGGAGACAGAGGAAAACAAGAAGACAAATAATATACGAGATCTAAATTCGTTACAGAAAGGTTACCAGCCAAGGTTAGGGATGATTAGAAATGAACGCGGAGATATCCAGACGGATCAGACTAACATTATCGATATGTGCAAAAGTTATTTCGAAAAACTTCTTAATGTACACAACAGAGAACAAACAGAGGAATTTGAAATCTCTACCGTAGAACTGTGGATACCCGAACCCAGCGAGATCGAGGTCGAAATGTCGATAAAGAAATTTAAAAAAAATCAAGTCACCGAGAATAGATAATATTTTAGCCGAATTAATTAAAGCGGAGGAACAACACTAATCAAGGAACTGCATAAATTGATGAACGCTTTATGGAGAAAGGAGGTGCTTTGAAAGGAATGGAAAACCTCAATAAGTTCCGGTTTATAAAAGAGACGATAAATCGGACTGTTATAATTATCGCCCAATCCCGTTACTCCCAACATGTTACAAAGTATTGAGCAATATACTGCTAATCCGCATAAGTGTATACGTAGATGAGATAATTGGAGATCACCAATGTGGATATAGAAGAAATAGACCCGCGTTGGACCAGATTTTCGCCTTGAGACAAATCTTGGAGAAGAAATGGGATTACAATGGGACTGTTCACCAGCTATTCATTGCATTTAAGAAGACTTATAATACATTAAAAGGTAAAAGCTATACACTATCCTGGTACAATTTGGAATTCCGAAGAAATTCGTTAAACTTCTAAGGATGTGTCTCAGTGACCTCATAAGCAGAGTACGGGTAGTTAATGTCGGATATTTTCAAGATTCGCAACGGATTTATACAAGGTCATAAATACTGGTTAACTTTGCTTTAAAATATGCGATTTTAATAATAAAAGAGGACAAAAAGGGACTAACGTTGAATGGCTTGAATCAACTGTTCGTGTACGCGGATGATGTAGATTTAATAGCGAAAGATATAGAGGTACTACAAAGTAACATCGATGTCGTAGTAGAAGCGTGTGATGAGATAGGTCTTCAGGTAAACGTAGAGAAAACAGAATACATGATAACATCCCGAAACACAGGGAATAACGGAAATAGGTACATAACAATTAAGAATGGGAACAGAGAAAATAATCAGATTTAAATACTTGAGAGCATACGTAACAAGCAAAGACGAGGTAATGGAAGAAATGAAAATCGTTTAGTACTGGGTAACGCATGTTTCATTCAGTTCAGAAACTCCTAACGTCGCGATTAATATCAAGGAAGTTGAGATTGAAAATATACAGAACGGTTATTCTGCTGGTAATACTTTACGGTTGCGAAAGTTGGAATACGATCCTAGTAGATGAACATAAACTACGAGTGTTTGAAAATAAGGTTTTGAGAAAGATATACGGATCGAAACGAGACGAGATGACTGGAGAATGGAGGAGACTGCATAATGAAGAACTTCACGGACTCTACGACTCTTCCGATTTTATAAGAATAATGAAATCATGACGAATAAAATGGGCAGGTCATGTAGTGCGGATGGGGGAAAAACGAATATTATATTCCATCTTGGTTGGAAAGCCGGAGGGAAAGAGACCGCTGGGAAGACCTAGACGACGTTGGGAGGACAATATTAGAAGGGATCTTCGAGAAGTAGGTGTTTGTGATGAAAACTGACTTAAACTTGCTCAGGATAGATCCCGATGGCGAACGTTTGTTAATACACTGCAAAAAATATCTGTGTTAATTCAATACAATGCAGTGTCGCAGTGTGTCGACAACTTTTTGTGCGTTTAATCAACACAACACACGGTGTTGATTTCGGTACTGGCATGAAATAAAAAGTTACGGTTGTAGCGAGATTTAAACATGGATTGCTTAGTTAAAAGTAGAGCGTCTTACCGACTTCCCTAAATCGTTAGGCAGAAAAAGCACTAGATGTAAACGATATTAATGAACAACATTTGAATCAAACGATTGCACTATAGATTTAAACAGTGTAGGGGATAAGATGAACCCCCCAAAGCAAACTAAGTTACTTGCACGGCTTATTCCATGGTTTAATCACTTCCTTTTTGTCAATTGGAACCCAGAATTCCCATTCATTGAGAATATTCTATTTCTATGGAAGCAAGCAAGATGGTGACACCCAAACACTTGAGCAGCATTACGACATTCTTGTCATAACATCATGTCAAATGCTGCGCTTGACTTCATAAAAATGGAACATATTCTAAATGAATGTGAATTTTGATCCCTAATTGACCAATGGAAAACTGATTAAATCATGGCATAAGTTGTGTGAGTAAAATTGTTTGTGTTTGGGGTTCAGTAATTTTTTTTGTCTCTATACTGTTTCAATCTTGTACTCTTTCTGTCTGACGATTTAGCCAAGTTGGTATGACGCTCGACTTTTAACTCAGTAACCCATGTTCAAATCTCGCTACAGTCGTAACTTGTTTCTTTCTGTACCGAAATCAACACCGTGTGTTGTGTTAATACAAAAAGTAGTAGTCACGCTGGAACACCACATTGTGTTGAATTAACACAGCTATTTTTTACTTTGTACGGTGATGAACTTGCAAGTTCTGTAAGCCATAGAGTAAGTAAGTAAGTAAGTAAAATATAAAATTAGGTGTCTTTTATGTAAAATTCATCAGCGAATCCAAATTTGATAACAACATTGTGGTAGAGCTAATACTTTTTAAGATATTAGTTTATAATTGCGAAAAAAAAAAAATTTCTGAAATGGTGTTTACCTTGCAACATAATACCGAGAACATCTCAAAAGGAACATCAGATACAGATATGAGACTTACACCATGCGAAAAAGAAAATTTCCTATAGAATGATGTAATAAAAACAGTGGGTTCTCGGTGAGAACTTTATATCCAAAGCACTTTTCTGTTTTTACCTCATTAAATATAATGGTGTGGACATCGCAACATAATACTGAATGGCCATAGCCTATTTGGTAAAGCGTTGGCTTTGCATTTGAGAGGTTCTGGGTTCAAACCAAACTGCTATGTCTCCTGTCTCAACCTTTCTAGGGGATCTTCTCAGTCACACTAAGCAAATGCATGTATGGTATCGTCAGATTTGGCACTGGCCGACTCCAGTAGCGGCTCGTGGCTTGATGAGATGGTAGTGCCAAAAAGTTCAATGCCAAAATACTTTAGTATAAAACGATCTTATATAAGCGGTATCTTAAACAAAGAGAATTCCTGTAAAACCCAACCAAGTTCATTAGAAATACACAGCATTTGTTGTATCAATTTGAATATAAGCTTTCGATTGCGTATCTTTACTACCATGTAATATAAAATTTAAACCCTAGGATAACACCTAGGCTCCAATTTTTATTCAGGTTGTGGGATCATTGTAAGAGGTTTACCACCATAATGTTTACTTTGTCTGTGGCATTATGCAGAATGTCGTCAGTTGGTTGGTTGAGTTCTTGTGGAGTTTCTGTTACCCACAACAAAATCAAATCTAAAAGTAAGAATTCAACACTGAATTCAACATAGATCTTTATTTAAAGCAACTAAATCTAATTAGGTCCTTATATGATATTGACGCATTCTGTATTAAACCATGATTCAAAATAATACACACACAATTACTTTTATTCTTACTTTCTCAGCAAGAACGTGCAATTACATTTTTGTACTGTGCATAAATGTGTTAGTGAGGTGAATTTTCAATTATTTATTAATCACGGTTGTATATATGTAGAGATAAAAGAAGATACATGTTTATCCCTGTAACAAATACGCAACATTTTACGTAAACTACATAGAAATGTGGCAGAATACGCGTCAGTGATGTGAACTATGGAAACCATAATTTATTAGATCATTGTTGTGCATATGAAAAGATAAACAAAGGTAAATGTTTATCCCTGCAGTACATATTTTGTTTATTTAATATTAAATAGTTTACCTTAATCACATGTTGTTCTACATATTTCATTCATTTTTTAACATATTTATGTATATGTTTAGCAATATGACACTGCATAAAAATCCTATCTTTAGTGATGAGGTTTTACTATAAGAGGTAAGAAAAATTCTGTAACAGCAGTCCATGAACATCTTGAATGTAGTTTGCTTGATGCAACGCAGTAAACACCTCTCATCCACTTCCTTGAAATACGGAGACAAAGAGCTAAAAAGTACTGGGGAAGTATCTAGGTCTTTTACACATTATTTTCAATCTGTATTTAGAACTGTATAACCCCAATCCAAATCTAAAATTTTGTCAGACAACCCTAGATGTGAAGTTTTAAACATGTTTCAAATAAAACAAATTTAAATGACAAAAATTGAGGGCGCAATCAAAATGTTAAAAGGTAAGTTATCTTGTGGGCTGGACGAAACCCCACCTTATCTCATAAAACGCTGTGCTGAAATTCTTAAATATCTGTTATATATTTTATTAAATTTGTCTGTAAAAACTTGTGTACTCCCTGACAAATGGAAGGAAAGTTTAATTTTGTCCTATTCCAAAATTCAGGAATACGGAAGACGTCGAAAACTTTAGACCAATAGTAATTTCAACATCGTTTGCAATTAGACGAATACGGAATCATGTAATTTCGATTCTTTCACCACATGAGTGCCAAGTTTTGAACAATTGGTCAACTTCAACAAACTTAACAATTGTAACCAACTTCATTCCAACTGAGCTAGATAAAGGAGGCCAAGTAGATGTCATATACACTGATTTCAGTAAAGCATTTGATTTAGCTGATTATGACGTTTTGTTAAACAAACTTGAGTTTTTAATTTTTCTACGAAGACATTAAAAAAATTAACATCGTATTTACGTAAACGTAGCCACGTGGTAGTTTTTAAGGATATATCTCTGAATATTTTGAGACACTGTCCCGACTGCCACAAGGTTCAAACCTCGGCCATTTATTATTTCTTTTAGTTAGAAATGATATCTCTGACTGTATGGAGAACCCCCACATTCTCTTATTCGTGGATGATCTGTAATTATACTATAGAATTGAATCAATTGAGGACAATGTCAAACTACAGAAAGACTTGGATAATGTCAAAGAAGACAGGAATAAATTTTTAAATAATACAAAAAAGTGCTATACCCTATCTGATAGAGCATGATGAGATATGGAGATCACAAAATTTTAAGGTGCTATGGACTATAGGGAGAGGATGTAGGGGTCCTGCAACTTGAAATGTCAAAAATATCATATAATGGGCAGTATGCAATTTGAAATTAAATATCTTGAAAATGTTTACAGCAATTGGAATGAAACTTAAGAACTTAATAATGACAAAAAGTAGTAACGAAATGCATAAAGAGTGTCCCCAACCGTGAAACAGTGCTGCCAGCTCACAATAAAAAGTATTTTCTTGAAAGGGCCCTATATATCAATTAATATAAAATTTAAAAGTACTAGTAAGAAAGAAAAATATAGGAAAGTCTGGCGGCGCAGTGTTGCAAACTATGGACACTCTATCAAGTTCAATGTAAAGAACCGATATTGTCACGGTTGAATCTTGTATATTTTATACAGTTTTCAACACTGCGGTCTGTGCGTTACATATGTTGTGCATCATTACTAGAGGGTACGAAATACCAGGTGTATGCATAAGTAGTTTCCGGTTTACCTAAGAGATGGCGCCAGCGAAAAGTACGCAGCATATTCATTTGACACATAAGTCAATTTGTTCGGCTGACATTAAACTACAAACATACACAAGTTGAGTCCGCCAAACACTAGCTTCTTTGTTTTATCGTTCAGTGATCATGTCGAAGTTTGTGCCTGAAAAAGAACATTTGCGGCACGCATTGCTTTTCTTATTTAATCAAAAGAAAAAGACTGTTGAAAGTCATCGTGTGCTGGTACAAACATATAGTGAACACGCTCCATCGATTAGAACATGTGAGACATGGTTTCGACAATTTAAAAGTGGTGATTTCAATGTGAAAGACAGTGCGCGCTCTGGTAGACCACAAAAGTGCGACAACGAGCAATTGCAGGTGTTATTGGAGAATGACTCAACTCAAACTCAACAGCAATTGGCAAAAGCATTAAATGTGTCACAAGAAACAATCAGCAGACGTTTACGAGCAATGGGGAAGATCAATAAACTGGGTAAATGGGTCCCACACGATTTAAATAAACGTCAAGTGGAAAATCGCAAAGTCACTTGTGAAATGCTGCTTCAAAGCCACGAAAGAAAATCCTATTTGTATCGAATTGTGACGGGTGACGAAAAATGGATTTATTTTGAAAACCCGAACGGAAAAAATCGTGGCTTTCACCTTGCGAAGCCGGTCCTTCAACACCAAGACCAAATCGCTTCGGCAAGAACACCATGCTTTGTGTCTGGTGGGACCAGAGCGGTATTGTGTATTATTAACTCTTGAAACCCGGCGAAACCGTTAATGCACAACGCTATCGCCAACAAATTATTAATTTAAATCACGCATTGATCGAAAGACGACCGGAATGGGCCCGAAGACGTGGCAAAGTGATTGTGTTACACGACAATTCGCCGTCTCACACATCGAAACCAGTGAAAGACACCTTGAAATCGCTTGGATGGGACATTCTTCCGCATCCGCCGTACTCCCCAGACCTGGCGCCATCTGACTATCACCTCTTCGCATCAATGGGGCACGCGCTCGCAGAGCAGCACTTCAGCAATTTCGAAGACGTTGGAAAGTAGCTCGACGAATGGTTTGCCGCAAAAGACAAGCAGTTTTTCTGGCATGGTATGCATCAGTTACCTGAAAGATGGGCGAAATGTGTAGAAGCCGATGGCTAATATTTTGAATAAAACAGAATTAATTTCCCTTGAAATTACGTGTTTTCTTTACCACAAAACCCGGCAAAAACTTATGCATACACCTGATATGCAATAAACCGACGTATGATATTTGAAAGACTTCAACTTTACAACATTGTCAACCCGTGACATCGCATTTGGGCTTCTGATATTCATCTTCTTGACAAATAAGTTTCTTCAAACCGAAAACCACGAATAATGTTGCCATCTGTGAAGCAGTGTTGCCAACTTATAACAATAAAGTTACTGTAAATAGAACTATATATCAGTTAATATACATTGTAAACATACTCGTAGGAAAGAACAAAATAGCAGAGTCAGACTGTGAAGTGCTGCGTACTTCGGGAGATACATTTGCTGACCATGGCCAACCTATGTAATTGATATCTCGACACAGCTCTAGAAAATGATGCATGGAATGCGTAATAGACCGAATGCAAATGTAGTACTAATAGTATAAGAACAACAATATAGAAGAACACAAATTGTCTAACAAGCAGTGGTGCCCCAATTAGAAAAACTATACGAATACCAATTTGCCAGACATGTTGGTTTTCGCTTATGTTTGAACAAAACCAAGGTGATTGTTTTTGAAAAAGGAAAGACTTGCGGCACAATTCGACATACTACGAGGTACTGTTGGCTCTAGCAGATAAGAAGAGCGTGTATGTAGGAATAGAAAAGTATCATGGAAAGACGGGAAAAGGAACCGGGTCTGTTAGTTGTATAGTAGTCGCGAGTGCGAATGGTTACGTACATGTTTGGCAATTTTTTTTTCCTTTTTGTGTTGTATGCTGATATTTGAAGAACGGAAAGACAATCGTGCTTTAGTACAGAAAACAAGACATGTGACGCTAATTAACATACTTATAACGGTTTGGAAATATGTGTTTACGTTTGAAGGGTGTAGAGAGCAGTAGTGTGTCCGGATTATTGTGTACTGAAGAAAGAGAAGACACGAGGGAAAATGTTACGTGTGTAGTGTATAATTTAACGCGTCTGGGAGTGGTTATCTTGTTATGCAAAATGAGACAAGCTGTGGTCCTTAAGTTGTTAGTGGATTTCTTTGGCATTTCGGAGGAAACGGCAACAAAGGAAGAAGGTATAGTGTTCGAACAGATTGAAAAGGAGTTGTTTGAAGAGAAGGTTGTAGTTCAAGAGTTTACAATACTTACGGTAGACGAAGAGGACAGTGATGATGAGGAAATAGATAGTGATTTCGGCGAAGATCCAACAATACAATCAGGAACAGAATCACCTCGAGGTCAAAGTCAACCATTAATGGATTGCCACAAAAGCAGTAGTTCCTCGTATGTTCCAACACCACTAATAAAGGAGACGACAAAATTATCTGAAGAGTACTTGGCTGACTCATACAAAATCTGGTCAAAACAGCCAACAGGACATGACCCTCCCCAGTCATGTCCCCCAGGCTTGTTCATCGACATGTCACCTCGTGTAAAATTCACTACTTTTATGGCACACAAAAGAAAGAGTAAAAATAAAACTGTCTTGCAAAAATTTGAGAAGATGCTCAAAACTCCTTGTAAACATAATAAATCTTTGTAAGGAAGAATTAATAAAGAAATGCGTGATCATTTCATCGCAATGAGACAACAACATGCCATTATCCACGACAGAATAATACGAATATGGGCACTAAATATTAAACAAAAACTTGACCCGACCAACACCTTATTGTTTAAAGCGTCCCAAAGTTTGGTCAAAGCTTTCAAGAGAGAAAACAATATAGTATCTCGTAAGGTAACACATAAAGTGAACAAGAGTTAAGTGTTAAGTGCTGGAAGAACTCTTTCCTTTAAGAGAAACAAGACGATCATTGGTGCCATGGGTTCAGTTCTAGCAACAACGCATTCATATATGATAATGCCAGTTGTTGTAATGGATGATACGTTACTTCCACACATGTACGTTCTCGTCTCGGAGATCAGTGGACATTTCCCAGCTATCATGACACATGAATTGCTGAATTTGAAAGAATATGAAAGCAAATCAGCGAAAATGACAAAACGTGCTTTGCAAGTATTCCTGGATCAGGTATTATGGCCCGATTTACAGGGTATAGAACGCGTTTTCCTTTTGGTGGACTCCTGGACACCAAACAATTATGATGCTCTTTACAACAAAACAGTACCTGAAGGTTTTGAGTTCTATAAGAAGTTGATCCCTGATAAATGTACAGGTCTGATACAACCAGCTGATGCTTTCTTTTTTCGTCCATTCAGAACCATGGTAAAGTTCATCACCGATATATTAATAGTATCATCCAACGTGAAAGTGTGGCATCGAAACCATTTTCTCCGCATTAAGTCGTTTGTATATTCCCAGTTTTCAGCCAATCGATTTCAAAATGTGTTCCAAATTGCTTTTTTAAATGTGGATATTCCAGTGAACATCCAGGAGCGTTTCAAACACCTTCGGAATACTACTTCGAAAGTGGACTTGCACAAGTATGTTTCAAGGATGACTGTGGCCAGCTTTCCTTCGTAAGGTGTTCTCACTGCGAGAAATGCTTGTGTGTTGACAACTTTTTAGTCCTCGATCTTCATGTTCACTAGAACAGGTGCTTACTGTGCCGTTTTGTGCTTGGCAACACTGCTTGTTAGATTCGGTATGTTGCGCATTCAGTGCATAATTTTCTAGAACTGTGTCGAGATATCAATTACATAGGTTGGCCAGGGTCAGCACGTGTATCTCCCAAAGTACGTAGCACTTCACCGCCTGACTCTGCCATTTTGTTCTTTTCTACGAGTACGTTTACAGTGTATATTAACTGATATATAGTTTTATTTACAGTAACTTTATTGTTATAAGTTAGCAACACTGCTTCACAGATGGTAACATTATTCGTGGTTTTCGGTTTGGAGGAATTTATTTGTCAAGAAGATGAATATCAGAAGCCCAAATGCGATGTCTCGGGTTGACAATGTTGTCAACCTATTATAAAGTTGAAGTATTTCAAATGGCATACGTCGGTTTATTGCATATTTCGTACCCTCTATTAATGATGCACAATATATGTAACGCACAGACCGCATTGGTGAAAACTCTTTTACTGCGGTTTCTTACTAGTACTTTTAAATTTTGTATTAATTTATATATAGGGCGCTTTCAAGAAATTACTTTTTATTATGAGCTGGCAGCACTGTTTCACGGTTGGGGACACTGTTTATGCATTTCGTTACTACTTTTTGTCATTATTAAGTTCTTAAGTTTCATTCCGATTGCAGTAACTGTTTTCAAGATATTCAATTTCAAATTGCATACTGCCCATTATATGATATTTTTGACATTTCAAGTTCCAGGACCCCCATATCCTCTCCCTATGGTCCATAGCACCTTAAACTTTTGTGATCTCCATATCTCATCATGCTCTATCAGATGTGCTATGTCTGCAACCACCATGACCCTTCTTTGTCAGAAACATGTTAAAGTAATAGAGAAAATCCAATGTAGATTTTTAAAATTATTAATGTGTAGAAATACCACAATATATCCTGCATACATGTCATAGGGAATTAGTAAACAATTTTAATATACGAACTTTGGAACAAAGAAGACATCTAAGCAATTTATTATTCTTGTACAAATTAATACATAATCAAATTGAATGTATTGATTTAATTCCAAAAAAAAATCATTCGAGTTCCGAACGCTGAAACTAGATTTTGCAATAATGGAACATTCTATTGCATAAAACAAAGGACTGAAAATCTACATAAATCCTCAATTTGAAGAATCAGTGCTTTCTACAACTAAATTGAACTGAAAGTTAATGTAGATATATTTGGAATGACTGTCAAGAAATTTAAAAGAACTGCAGGTGAAGTAATTATGTCTTTTCTATCTGTAATTACTATCATCTACTGGTCACTCAAACAATGTAGTTTTTATATATGACATATTGCTTTTATGTTATAATATAAAAAAAAAAGTGAAAGGAAGAGAAACAAGAAACGACGATGGATTTTAAAAAGTTCTGGATAAGGCTGCTTTTATAGTGGAGCTGCGAGTAGAGCATCGAATAGAGAGGCGAGCAGAGCGGAGGAATCTTACTTTTATCAAGGTACGTACAACAGAATAAGTGAGAAGGTATGTTCATCAGGCGCTTCCGAAGTTCAAAATCATGTTCCAACGGTTTTTGCTATAGTGACGGCACGGGCGGAGAGCACATAGGGAACCTTTCAATAGGCGGAGGGAAAATAATTTATTATTGCCGTTTGAGTGCGAATTTTTTGATACAATAAAAACTATTACAATCTGCAATATATAGGCTATAAAATAAAAAAATATTTTCCTTCAATAGCTGCAGTAGTTTCAGAGCTGCAGCCTGTTATTTGATTTGAATCGTCAATTTTTCATCAGTTTATAATAAAAATAATTTTATAGAAATCTTTTGGATGTGAATTTTTTTATACAAAAATGACCACTTTTGCTGTCAATTCTTCAGTTTCTTTGAACATTTTAAAATGATGATGAAGGTTGTTTAATAATCAGAAGGGTGGTTAGACCGAAAAAGAGCGAATATATTCCAGAAAATGTTCAGTTTATTCTATTTCTTCTTTCTTTTGAGCTACTTTGTTATGTTCTTGAAGTTTATACTGATTTTTTTCTTAAGCTTATGTCAATTACAAGGTCTTTTTAGCTGATCTATTAGAATAATACAGGGGCACTGCGCGAACTGATAAACACCACGGACTTTGTTGATGGACCACGAAAGTTTTAAATTTTTTCCTTGACTGCTAAAGATATTTTTTTAATGATGTATTAAGAATGGGCAAAGGTTTATAAGGAATTGACCTTTCTTATCGTCTGAACTTAAGGTTAAAAAAAAAGCAAGGAAAAATTGATTTTCTTAAATTTATTTTTTCATCCCATTTTCCGAATTTTTCGTGAAGTTTATACCAATGCTTTCTTTTGCTTATGGTACTGACAACAAGGTCTGGCTGATTTCTCTGCTAGTATAACATGTACGCAGTGAATCAAAAATGAAAACATGGAAATGTGAAAATACAAGTTTTTTACATTCTTTTTTCTTTAGTTCACAATGGTTCGTGGTGTCCTCAAATCTTGCAACGTTAATTTAACTTATTTCCCGACGTCACGCAATGATGGAATTTGCACAGCGACGTAAGTCGGGCGACAATACAATATTCTATTGTTACATTCATATAGTTTTATATTTTTAAAGCATATTATAATATTTCTTTTTAATATGGACTTCTTTAGTCTAAAATAAATACTAACCTGCAACGATCTGTCGTTTGACTGGTTGCAGAACGCTTTAGGATTTGGGACAGGAAACATTAGCTTGAGAAAAACTATACGAACATAGAAATAACTAAAAAATAAAGACATACTTTTCTTATACAATTCGTACTAAAAGTGAAAAATCATTTTGTTTATGAATGACTAAAAAGAAAAACATGGGGCGCGCCAATTCAAGAACTTATAAAGTGACTGTATATGAGAGTGCACCCCATGCTTTTCTTTTTAGTCATGCATAAAATATATATTTTACTTTTTAATACATATTGTTTTTTAAAAAGTATGTCTTAAAAAGTATTTTTTATTATTTTATTTTTTTTACTCACATCGCTTTCAGCAAAAAAAAAAAAAAATCTGAAGTAACTACTGAAAGGTTATTTCTAAAGCATCACATTTCATAGAGATATCTGGTAGGTTTACTGTAATCAAAATAATCTTTCTCCGTACAAGGAAAACATACGACACTAGGAATTTTGAAAGGAGTGGAAATTTCATTACAAGCAAAAATTTATCTTTTATACCGCAATTTATTCTTATATAGATATACGTGGCAAGGTTACTTAATTTATATACTCTTATTCCATATTATATAAAAAGAATCCCATCTAAACAGCCATAATAAATTATTTAAGGATAAAAAATTCACTATCCAACTCAAATAACAGGCCGTAGCTCTGAAAGTACTGCAGCTATTGAAACCAAATCTGTCTCATATTATAGGCAATATAGCGTAGATTATAACAGTTCTTTGTTTTATCAAACAAATCCTATCCAAAAGGCCACAATAAATTATTTCTCACCATCTCTTAAGAAATTTCCTATGCGCTATCCGCCTGTGACGTAAAGGAGGCGTGGTTTCCGAAGGGACACGAGCGCACTCCGAAGTTCAGATGAACAGCCCCTGACTTTTATAGTGGAGCGGCGACCAAAGCGTTGTGTTATTGTACAGCAGCGATATGCGTGGAGAACAGGGAAGTTAGAGAACCGATTTCTTCACACCCGAACCTTTCCTAAGACACAAATAATCCATTGAATTTCTGTTTGTGAAAAGATGTCTTCGTCGAATAATCGCAAGTTGTCATATTTTGATAATACCACACCTAAATATCACTAATTATTTCCGGCTAAAAAGAACACAGGACGATGGAGTTCATCCTATCAATTCTGATAGAGAGAAATATAGTGAATTTGTTCAACTGTATGCTAACTGCTTTTATATCCATAAATTCAGTCAGTATTTACGAATGTCAATCTTGCATATTCTAAAGAAGAGATTACATATCAAATTGTCAAATTTCTTGCGAAATCCAGTTGCGGTAGAAGTACGGTTAGCTCTTACCTTGAGGTAACTTTCGAATATATAAGACTATACTGTATTTATTTCATACACTAAGAAAAAGAAAGTCGCATACTAGAAAACGCATATGTATAGGATAGACAAAAATTGGTAGGTAGAAATTCTAGGAACAAACATTTCTCATCAAAGCAAGAAAACCTTTCGTCAAAACTTTGGAGAAATGTAAAACGATGTGTGGTTTCGGAGCTAAAGGTTTCCGAAGTAAGTGGGGCCTCGTCATACATGATATCATAAAAACTGAAGTTGTATCCAATACACCTATTGCAGAAAATTTAATGATTGGCGAATGGAGGATAGACAGAATTTCTGTGCGTGCCTACTGTAAAATATTAATTCCTTGACAATGCCATTCTTACGTTGCAAAATCCGTCCATGAGGCACCCACTCATTCATAAACTTTGCTCAAATAGATGTTTGTCGTACAACTTTGATTACGATTTGCTAGACTCGTTCTTTGTCAAGATATGACGTCATTTGTGATGATGCCTTGCTCATTTCCGATGCCTCTAGCTCTCAAGCTGTTTCTTTCTAAACGTTTATTCAAAGAAACTTTCTCATCGTTTGAAGAGAACTTTTCGTTTCTAGAATATTAACCACCCAATTTTTGTCCATCCAACGTACGTTATCGACAATTTATAAACTCTGTCATTGTATAGAATATCTGTCAAAGTATGAAATAAAGAATCACCTCTGGCGCTTGAGGTGGTCGTATTAAACCCTGCTTATGCCATGTGGTGGATAAACACCGTGTGCGTGGGTTTTCTCGGTGTTCTCCCGTTTCCTCCCACTTTCCTCATTCCACCAATCATCTTATCATCATCCATCCGGCCTCAGCCAAAGTTGCCTAAATGCCTTCAAATTAAATCCAAATTAATCAAATTAAATTCAACTTCATAAATGACATTTTCTGTATCATATGTTATTAGATTTTGATTGAATTTAATTTTCGATCACAATATTACACTAAATATTCCATTTCACTTCTACTAAACAACAATGCATAGATTAAATAAAATAAACGAATTCAACCTTCCTTCACTCGCCACAGACGTTATATGCATAGACCTTCAAAACTAGCTAGCTATTGGATGGAACACATGAAATATTTCTTGTTTCTTAAGTTAGAAATAGTTGATATACTGCTTCAGTGAGTTTGCCTTAGTGTTTAATACATTTGATTAAGATAATTATCGTATTAGTGAGAATGTTTATCCATTATTGTAATTTTGGGAAATCGTACGCGTACATTGGTCAAACAGGAAGAACGTTTGAAGTTAGAATTAAAGAGCATCAGCTTAGTTATGATAAGGTAATACGGTGAAACCAGCGATCGCAGAACATTGATATGCATGTGGAGAATCCATTTATTTCAAGAATACGGAGTTGTTGCACAAAAGCAACGATTATTTTTTAAAAAAATGTAAAAGTAGCAAGAAATAACAATGCATGAACATAATATCAACAAATATGACAGTACAATAAAACCTCATTTATCCTGACTTGACGGGAGGGACCGGACTGGTTCCGGATAAGGAAATTCCAGATAAACCGAATTGATGATTTTTATGTTATAAGCGGCTGGAAATACAGATTGATTTACAGTAACAAAATTGTTTATTTCACAAACAAAAATTTTGTATTAATAAATTCAGGGCAGATAGAGTAGAACACAGCACATTTACACTGCACAGCTATAGCACTCACTTGTATAAGATGTACAGATATGTTCAAATTGAGGAAACATTATTTTTCTCGGATATACCGGAGTTCCGGATAAAAGAGATTTTAGTGCATTAAATTAAATCAAATCTGGATATCGACAACTACAAATTTCAAAAACAAATCGTAATGTCTCTGAGGATCTCGAGGGATAATTCTATGAAACAAATGTAAAACTTTATAAAAAAAATAAATAAAGGCACATGAAGTAAATCCCGAAAATACTGCTTAATCATTTATAAATTTATAGAAACCATGTTTATTTAAATTTATGTAGTTCAGTGTTCCATGCTCATCCAACCTTACCTATATCAAATGATATCACACATACTCCGATGTCACAGTTTATATCGTCAACACAACTGGTAATTATATTATTAGATCTAATCTAATCATTACTTAACGCATTGGATATTAGGTTTACTTGCTTACGGTTACTAAATGTTTCTACTGTAACAAGCATTAAGTAAGTTGCAGTAACAAGCCTAATTCTATACTTGCAATGGTGGTTCTTCTGTCGCTTTCTGTCACATACACCAGTTTTGCTGCGCCCCTAACTTTACCGCGAATTGTCTCTCATCTACAATACGATATCTTATTCACTAAATGAACAACTAAATAGGTTGGTTAGTTTAGCAATTACTAGAATGTACCTTTGGGGGGGATAAAAAGATGAACAATTACAAGTTTTGAAATATCATTCCCAAAATTTGTACTCTCTGCTGGTAGTATGTTTCGGAACTATGAGCGACTGTAACTTCTAATGCTTTCTCGAATTTTCTTCATTTATTTTCTCTTTTCTCTGATCTTCAAAAAAAAAGTAGATTTTATACCTTCACAATTTTGGATAACAAATTGTTCACAGCTATGTTTTTCTCAATAATTTAATTATGTGCGTATTTGAACTTATACTAAATATATAAGTATTATTTATAAATTTTCAAACCGAATAATTATATCCATTTACTTCTTCCATTTCAGAACATAATGAATGCTAAGTGCCTTTCTTCGTTGTTAAGGACATGTATCCTAATAGTTCACACATGTTCAATTGTCAGCGCAACTTTGTCAGGAACAGAAGATGTGTGTAAAACCTATGAATCTGTCGTAAAAGGGACTGAAAATATTGTGCAACGTTTCTTTGTGAGAAATTTTCATGTCTAACCATCCTAGTAGATGGCTGTGATATTGGATCTTGTATATTTCAGTTCATTACTGAAACAATTACAGATATTCCATTACTGAATGTTCAAGTCAAAAACTCGAATGAAGGCTTCCTTGAAAAATTCTTTTGTGATCGTTATACAGTCACTTCCAAAAATATTCCCAGTCTGTTAAGTGTGTTTGAAACATACTTAGGAATTTCAGGGTTAACATATTTTGTGATTTTGCCGTGTTCTGAATTGGTTGAGTTGGAAGATATTTTTAATCAGGAAATAATTCTGTCGTATCCTAACGTGATATTGTTGAAAAGTAGTTCCCATATTTTTCTTTTCCGGTTTGAGGTTTTGTCTCATATTTACAGTACTGAAAATGCCAGTGTTGTAACTCTTGGTGTATGGAATGGTAAGAAATTTATCTTAAATGCCAATCTGTTTCCAGACAAATTGTCTAATATGAATGACAAAGAGATGATAGTTAGAAGTACACCTGCTCCTTACATGATATTTTACCAAACCAATCAAGCAGGAAATATTGAAATGTTGGAGAACGCTGTTCCGAAATTACAAAGAGTTGACAAAATCACTGGAACAGAAGGTACTCTCTTGACAGAGTTAGGAAAAAAAATAGTGTAGTTTTCCTTCTTCCAGAAGATACATGGGGAGACCACTTAAAAAATGGATCGAACACTGGGATAATAGGTGATGTGAACCGCATTGCGGATATTGGAATAGGTGACTGTTGGTTACAATATGTAGGGAAACAGGAGTGGATGCTTCCATCGCTTACCTGAAATTGTGTCTCACTGTTATTGTTCCACGACCTCAGGAAATATCAAAAGTATATTCAATGATACACCCATTCATCTGTGTTATCTGGTTATTCGTTATAGAAACAGTTTTATTATCGGTACTTGTACTGAAAGTTTTGTCTTCCGTGTTGCACTTGATAAAGTCAAAGAAGACTCCTTATAAGCACCAAAATATTTTAGAATGTTTCTTTGACCTTTTCAGATTGTTTTTGCAAGGGCTAATATCCGAGCCACAAGAGGATGCAATTCGTCAGGTTCTAATGAGTGTCATTCTTGCATTTATGCTTATAGGCTGTGCATGTTGTAGTAATTGGTTTACATTTTTCACAATTCCAATGTACGAACGTCCTATTCAAATATTTGATGAGCTTGTGGCAAGTGGATTGCAATGGCTGGCTTTTGAAAATTACATATTCTATCTTCTGACTGATTCTAGTATTAAGGAACACAACGAATATGCTAAAAAATCATTTACTTAAAACATGGAGTAGATTTGAAAGAAATGGCTGCTACAGGTAGGTATGGGCTGCATATAGAATATAAAAAACCTGGTATTATTACTGGGACTGAGTATCTTGATGAGAACATGTTGAAAGAATTCCGTCTGCTAAATGAATGCATTTATTACGTTGACATTGTTTCAGTTAGGGTCACCTCTTAAAGAAATATTTAATAAGATAATTTCTACTTTTGTGGAATCTGGAATTCTAAGCTTTCTGGATGAATATATGATTTATAAATATGTTGACCATGACGATACACAATTATTTCACTTACCTACTGGAGAAATAGATGCCAAACTAATTTCTTTACATGATTTACATGGAACCATCCTTGTCCTGTTTCTGGGTCTTGTGCTCTCGTGTGTAATGTTAGCTTTGGAGATGTGCATTAATCGTTTGTGCTCGAAAAACAGGATTATTATATTTGCAAGAAGACGAAAACGAATAAAAGGAGGATGAATAAGGAAAAGGAGAGTAGGAGCAGAGAATCAGTACTTCTAGAAAATTATCAGTTACAGAACTATTTGATAACGATATATTAAGTAACTTATTTGCTTGATGACTCTTTCATTTTTTTTTAAAAAAAATATAAACTTTAATGTAGTAACATATGCTTATTTGTTAAATTCCATCTGAAGTTCGGTACATAGTTCTATGATTCTCAACCCCCACTCACATGCAAAATAACAATCCTTTATCAATGTGCTACTCATATCAAATGGAGTAGTATACAACCAATTGAACATAGATCAAGATATAATGTTGTGATATGAGAGTAATACTATAAACAGTTAGAGAGAATCTGAATAACTAAGTAATCATCTTGGAAAGACAAAAACATTCTCTGTAAAATATTTCATTATATATATATAATAATGCCGTAAGATCACCGAAGTCAAGCAGCTCTGGGTCTGGTCAGTGTTTGGACGGGTGACCGTTTCAGCACTCCAGATGGCGTCCACCCAGCGTCGTGAGGCCAATTGGGGAGCTACCTGAATAAAGAGGTAGAGATCACAGTTGAGGGCTTCGGCTCTCCTCTCCCAACACGTCTGGTCAGCGTGGGAGCAGTAGACCACCCCCTCCCTTCGGGAGAGGCCTCATCCAGTAGTGTATTGAATAATATATATATAAAGATAAATATATATATATATATATAAATATATATATATATCATTAGCGCAAAGGAAAGCCGGAAGGGCAATTTAAGGTAAATTTATGAGAAAAATGAAGGAATATACGTACAGCTGTATGTTCCGTAGTATAGTACACAGATAAACAAATATGGCCAGAAAGCCCCTTTACACCTGAACTAAATGCGTGTAACAGTGTAAGATGATAAGATATTTAAGATTTGAACCTCCCACCCTGCTATTGATATAGCAACGCTCCTCACGTGAATTGCAACGTGATTGCCGCGTAATTACCACGTGACTGCTCGTGGAGGAGAATAAAGTCTGAGCGTTGACCAGTTTATTGTCTCGCCTATCTGTGTTTGGTGAAGAACAATGGCAGATACCAGCGACTTTACTTTGGAGGAGCGCTTCGTGACAAGTGTGTGGGTCCATGAACGGAAGCACAACAACGAAAATATGACACAGTTGATGGATTGGTTTCGTGAACGGTTCGGTAAGGAGCCACCAAGTCGTCAGACTTTGATCACGTGGGAGAAGAAAGCTTTTCACCTGGGAAGTATTTTGGATTCTCTCCGCTCTGGTCGTCCATTAACCCGAAGGAAACATGTGCTGAAGTTAGTGCGTCAGAGATGTGTCTCTGCAAGTCGATCAGGAAGCATGCTGCAGATCTTGTAATTAAAGGAGCACAATGCAACTCCACATGAAAATGGACTTAGTACTGCAAGCATTCCGACAAATGGCCATCAATAAACTAACGGACGATGACTTAAAAGCGGCGGCAGGAAGCATGCAGGATCTTGTTGGAGGCTTTCCTCATCATTCCTGCTCGGAAGTGTATTTTTTCTCTGATGAATGTGCTATTTATAGGAGTTCGTGGGATAGGAACATCTTCATATGGGCAAGGGAAAACACATCATTTTTACCAAGAAATTGAGAATCCTCCGCACGTCATACTTTGGGCAGCGATGACTGAAGAACACATCTTTGGAAGAATACTTCTTTGTGGGCTTGTGGGTTCCGCGACCCAGGTTACTTATCTGGAGATGTTGAATGACTGACTTCTTCCACAGCTTCAGAATTTGGGCATCAACGACACGGTTGTTTACCAACACGATTGAGCTCCCGTCCACTTCGCACTTGCTGTTCGTGAACGCCTGAATGAACTCTTCCCTGGCTGGTGCATAGGACGTGAGACCCCAAATTCACCAGCCCCTTATCCTTGGCCGCCTCCAAGTCCGGACCTTTCGATATTAAACAATGCAATGTGGGGGATCATCAAATCATACGTTAGGAAGAAGCGGTACTTGGACAATGATGCTCTGCGGGCAAGTGTGCTTGAAGTCTTCAAGCATGTGACACCGCAGCTGCTAAAGCGGATGAGTAAGAGGACATGGAGGCGTATCAAGCTGTGCAGGGATAATGGTGGTGACGTTTTGGACAAATACCTGTAAGGGATATTAAAGTTACAATGAATTAATTGCACGTGTAAAGGGACTTTCTGGCCACCATATATATATATATATATATATATATATATATATATATATATATATAAATTAATAAAAGTATGAACTGGAGTTCTGGTCGTGTTCGCAAGGACTGTTGCGGGCTTCTGAAACCTACTTAATTCAATTTTGAATAATTATAAGCACAGTAGTCATTTTAAACAATAATCAAACAAGATAAGTATAATGGAATCAAGATAAAAATGTTAGTCAGTTAAAACTTCTAAAAAAATAATTATTGCAATAACATATACAATGATTCATACAATGTAACAATAGTATCTCATTTATGTAATACATACATTATGAATATCCGTAAAAGACATTCAGAATTCAACTTTAGCTTCGAGTGTGACAATAGTCATTAATAATGGTAAGCAGTGAGTTAGTTTATAGCTGGAATATTATACCTAGGTAGTTTGTGAACATCCTATTTAATATATTTTTGGATTTGTCAGGAATTTTAAAAGAATATATGAGTTTTTAACTTATGTGAAGAATTTGTATACAACGTTTTCCCATAGCATTGAATTTTTTTGTTTAATGAATCTTTTTTCCACTTTCCTATCCATTTTCTCCCTCTATAACTACAGGGGTTCAAGCCCAAGGTATTGGCAGAAAAATGTGCGTAACTATTTGTAGTATTGCACCTCATATCTGATCTGCAGCATAAAATTCTAAAATAAAGGACTATCGAATGCTTTCTAGTTTTTCTTTGATGGTAATAGTATTTGTATTTTAGATGCTTATTTCATATTCAATTATACTTCTCACTAAGAGTTTGTATAATATTATATAAGTACGTATAACGGAAATTTCTGACCATTGGTTGAACCGATGTCCTATCAATCTCTTACTTTATGGATTTACAGCATTCAGATGAGTATTAAATGATCGAAATTTTAAACATAAATCTTGAATGCTATGAATTCTACTTATAGCATTATTCTTCATATGATATGGGCTTACCATGTAGATTCTTTCTCGAGTAAACGCAATAAAATTAATTTTAAGCACTATTTATTATCATTGTATTTTCTTCACACTAATTCTCTTCGTATTTCATATCTTCAAATTTTCTGGTGGTAATTATGCCAAGCAAATTTAAATCAGTTGAGTCATTGCATGTCTCACTTGTTAACATATATAATTTATAAATATATTAAATAGAAGCGGTCTCAGAGGCGATCTCTGAGATGTTCCTTTACCTATTACCCGATGACCTGATGTAGAATTATTTACCTTAACCTGGAAAGAATTATTAATAAATGTCTAGTGAACAATTTAATATATCTTGCTCATAATCCGACCAATTACAAATTATGAAATGGAATTGAATGGTTTACACTATCAAATGCTTTTGTCAAGTCAAAATATATAACATAATATTGTTTTCTGCTTAAGGTATTTTCTTGTATAAATCCAATAGCTTAACCCGCATTCGCGAAAGTAGATTTACCAGTTGTAAGTCCATATTGGTTATCTATCATTAATGATTTGAAGGGTCCACGTCAAACTCTAACTGGAATGATTTTGAGAAAAATGAAATCTAAAGTTTAAAGAGTAATAACTAAAACACTGTATATTGAATTTTCACATGCTTATCTCGTTTTAATGCGCTACTTTTCCAGAAGTGGCAATATTTGCAGAATAAGTTTATGCTATTGGATGGCATCGTTATCTCAATTTTCGTAAAAAGTGGAGTTTGACGTATCTTTCCGTAAACGCTTCATTTGTCTTAGGTCGAACTGTGTATGATCAGCAATAATCATTTCCGAAACTTTAGAGAAACCATTCAATATAGAGATAGTTCTGTAACTTTCTGCAATATCGCTATTTCTACTTTGTATGTAGCTACTGAGTCAGTCCATCTGGAATCGCCCAACATAGTTGCTCGTAGGGATGATATCGAGACGAGACGAGGTGAGACTGACATCAGTCTCATTCTCGTCTCCAATGTTTGAAGACAATTTTGGCCTTGGTCTCGCCTCGACTTGAAAATTCCGGTCTTGGTCTCGAACTCGATTGTGAAACTCAGTCTCGGTCTTTTCTTGGTCTCATCTTGAGAATCTCGAAACATGATAGACTTTTAAAATTTGCCATTCCTTGACTCATTGAAGTGGGTACGCAGGCTTTACGATTTAACTGTCAGTACAAGAATAAGAGTGTTACATTGTTATTTTGAGACCTAAATTGGAAATAATATTCCGAAATAGAGAGAAAAATTACAATTTTTAAGTAATAAAGGAGCTTTAGTTAGAAAATATGGGATGCCAATAAACGAGATAGGTGAAATATTTCTATTATTGAAAATGATTCTTGTTATACCACAAATTGCGACATAGGTATACGTAATACGGCATTGCTATTTGTACGTTTACATTGACTGAATGATTGTTAAGTGAAAATAATAACATTAAAAACATTTTAGTTGAAAGTTTCTACCAGATTTATAGAAATACATATACATACAGTATGTGACAAAAAAATTACTTATTACTAACTTTTTTACATGAAATAATCAAATACGAAAAAAAATGAAAATACTATTTACCGAACACCACGAATTAAATTGTTTATAATACTCATCTTGACTGATTAAATGAACCAATTCAGATGTTCATAGTTATGGATTACAACTACACACCCATACATTCAAGCAAAAGCAAAAGAGTGAAGTGTATTCTCGGTAGGCGCTACTTTCAAATAACAGCGTACTGCAAATCAAATAAACTGAAATAAACACTATGGTACTTCAAATTAATCGTGTTATCAGATTAAAATGACATTCCAACTATTTTAGAAAAACTTAACTTAATAGATAAAAAATAACTTTCCTGTATCTAAGGCATACTATGTACACTCTTACATCCCTTTGCGTCCTTCTGTCGGTAACTTCCGACTCAATAACTTCTATGGTTACGAAAGTGGTTGAGGTGTAGTTTGAGAGGTCTCGGTGAAACTTCAAAGACATAAATAATCCAAATTCGACGCTTGCCGCTGACGTCTCGCAGTGACACATGTACACAGTCGACTGCGCTCCGACTTACTTGTCTCCTTATCCGTAGTTCTGTATATATAAAGAACATTAGATTCTCTTCATCAATTGTAAGGTATTGGAAAAAAAAATTCTCCTCCTTAAAAAAGAAGGAAAGTAAATGGTGTCAGTAAAAACCTATATTTTAATTTAGACAGTTTGACTTCTTGATGAATGATTTCTAGTCTTTACGGGATCAGTCTAGTAGAGGCTGATATAAATAAGAAAGTGTTAATGGAATTATCAGAGGGGTGAAAGCATGAGGATCAATATTAGAAGAAAAAATCTATATTTTTCCGTCCACGAATCAATCTAGGAAATAGTTGGTCATTGATAATTTAACTATTTATATGACTTGTAGTCATATTTTAAAACTATAACGTGTTAAATAAAATTTATCACAAGGAAACTAATTGTCACAAGACTCCTTCTAGTATAAAACAGCATAAACAAAAGCATTAATTTAATACAGAAGGTCGATCTGCGTACATGTGTCCAATTTTGAACCTTACGAAAATTCACCGGACCACCATAGGTTGGCCTCTGTGTTATCACCATGTGTTTTAGCAATAGCCCTGCACTGTAACTTCCATTGTAGAAGGATACGACTAAGTACAGTAAATGGAATCCTCTGTCACTCCTCTTTACGTTTTCCATAGTCTCCGGAGAAGGGTGACACGACGAGATGAAAGTGCCCTTTTCACTAGGCAAGACCGACATAAATCCATAGGACTCGCATCTGGTGACTTCACCGGTATATCGTGAAATGGAATAGACAACCTGCAGGTGTCTTGCGTCATCCGTTGCAGGAAGTTAAGGGTAGAATGAGACATATGGGACAAAGCCTTTCCATATGCACAGAGGCATGATTGATCCCATTTGCATACAAACGAGACAGGTGGTCTGTACATACTGGGGTCAGGATATGTTGTTTAAAGAAGGCAGAGTTGGTTGTACCATTTTTAGGGACGTGACGAATAGTTAACTTGCCTTGATAGCAGTATCCCCAACAACCATGAATTCCTTCGAGAAAGTTACTTTGCAGTGACAGATAAACTCGGGACGGGATTTTGCATCTCTTGAAGTGTAAGCGATGGTTCGAATTTTGCCACAATCTGATAAATAAAACTATGCCTCATTTAGTGTGGCCACATACTTCCACTTTTTCCCGGATAAATAACATTCGTAGAGGCGCCTGCTGTTGGTCTTTCTCTCACACTGATGGGTCGCCCTTAGGTAATATCCCTGATTTTTAAAGACCTTCCGGTGGTTCAACTTCTCACGCAGGTTGCGGTTCGCCGTTGACTGTACCACTTGGAGTCATGTGGCCATCACACCTTGCGGAGGAAGATTTTCCTGCAGATTCATTCCATGTAACCTATGAGACACAGGCGGCGTCACTGCAGTGCACCCTCGTTTCCTAGTCCCCTTCGTGGGCGATTGAATCGCTGGTAACTCTTGGTTTTTATGCCGATTAATTATGTTCTTGATAGTGCGCACCTATGCTTTTATCACTGTTTTTTAATTTTACACGCCGAATACTTGGTGTGGAAAAGTAAAATTACGAAGCCCTCCTAAAACTGGTTAACGTTTGGAGCCATGATGCAGATAACACACACTTGCGACAATGAATTAATACTACATGTTCTTGTCTTTCTTCTGCGCCTTTAACCACTCGGTTCGGTCCATTCTGGGAGCAGCAGGGACGATTCAAAATTGAACACATGTACGCGAATCGACCTTCTGTATTATCGACATTCATGAAATTAAAGCTTTTGGTCTCAATCGAGAAGAGAGTCTCAAAAGACAAGTCTCGGGCTCATCACGAGTCTCGAGAAATACGTCTCGGTCTTTGTCTCGTCTCGAGTAAGTCTCGATGCATAGTGTCTGTCTCGTATTGATTCCTAGACATTAGCCTCAGTATCGGGCTTGGTACGTTGCCTAGTTGCTTGATCTCTTTTAAAAAAAATATTTAGTATTTATATAACTTATATAAGAATAGTTCGAAACGGGCATCCTATTTTTCTGTCTCCACCGATTAATTAATGACGGTCACTTTTGTTTTGCGGCTCATGCCAAAATGTGCACAATGTTTTGGCCCATTTCGGTACGTTTTCCATTTCAGATTTAAAAATAATATAATTATGATTATCTAAATAAACCAGCAATGTATGTGTCTTATTCACGGCACACCTGTTTCTCATCGCCAATTCAAACGGGCACTTATTCTATCGGAATGCATGTTTTATTTCAGGACAAATGAAAGTTGTCGCGTTCTGGTATGTTGCCATAATTTCTCTGTACACAGAAATCAACCTTCTTCTCAAGTACTCTAATATCCACCCGCGGTAACCAGCTTCTTGCTTTTCGAACACCCAGGCTTTTCACTGAAAAAAATAAATATAATAGCACTTAGGCCTTGTATTTATAACACTAAAACACATAACATCGCTCACAAGACAATGTCAAAAATATACATACAAGAATGTATATAAATAAGATACAAAGTTACGGTTTCGACACTCTATCAGCGTCTTCCTTAGTCAAAACCATCTGCTCAGATGATTTTGTCTGAGGAACACGCTGATAGAGGGTCGAAACTTTATTGTTTTACATATTTGATATTGCACAAATATAGATTTGCCATTTACTCGTCTGAGAGGTTATCTGTTCTTTTCTAAAAGCCTCGATGCTGCCTTCTCACTACAACCAAGTTTTAAACTACCTTGATTCTGTTAAACTATATCGTAATGTTTCCCTAGAGGGAACGCATTAATTGCCACCGCAATGCCCAGGGTAACTGAGTCTGGCGCCGTTACTGGTTTATTTAATTTATTAGGTAGAGACAGGTAGAGCAAGGCAAAGCAATGAAAGGTTCGTAGCTCGTCTCTTATCCCTTCATCTTTTATTATAAAAACTACAAGTCCACTATTTTAATAAAAACAGTCTCCCGTACAAAACTATATTGGCTTATGTTTGAGGTACAAAGTATCTCAAATTACTTTCTCTGGAATCTTCTTGTTGCAGTCGATGTAGCCCAAACAACGGTCTGTTGTATGTCAGGCGATGTCCCAAGTAATTGGCAACTACCTGGCAGAGAAAGAAAGTTTGAAAGTCCATTCTCGTAGCAGATCTGGACTTAAGAGTTTTGCCTATCTCATAGCAGATCAGGCGGTAGTAAGGATCGGTCTATATCGTAGCAGATCAGACCAAGGAATTTAGGCTCTTCTCGTAGCAGAACCGGCCAAGGTCAGGAGGAGGAGTGGATGTAACTATCCCTGGAAGAGGAATAATGCCTGCTGCTCTGACTCGCCGGCCTTTATTCAGTTCTGGTCTGCTGACTCTGCAATCCTCTGCTGTCTTCTGCTCCGTCGGCTGCCTTCGGTCGCTATGGTCGGCTCCTTCCGTCTTCCACTACCATTTGTTTAAGAGTATGAGCACATGCTTTTACTCGCTAGCGTACTCAACCATTTACTACTGCTTGTTTGTAAACAAACAACATGTGCTTCGCACGTGCTGTGTTAGCACATGTGTTTATACACATTCTGCAGCTGATTACTCGTCACTTTACAATATAATCGTTTTATGGAGAACCTGATATCGACTTCTAATAAAAGTTGAGGAATTATGTTTGTCTTGAACTATGATTTTGCAAATGTCTTGATATCATTATTTATTTATTTAATAGCTAAAGTTTAAATTATACATTTGTAATTAATATTTTGTAACGGTATTCTATTCCATCCCATAGCTTATTATATTCCATTCAGTTCTATCGTGACTTTTGTCGCTCATCAAAAAGAACAGGGCGTTTAAAACTCTAAGTGATGGAACTTCCATTTGTGCCCATAGTCAAGCTGAAATTGTTCCAAATTTCAAATACAGGCGGCGTGTCGTTCGTTTGGTGCAAGAACGTGGGTGAGTTAGCGCTTGTGCCACTTATATTGAGTGTTTTTATTCGTTGGTGTTTATACATTATTTTGAAATATTTATCGCCATGGCAAACTGTTTTGTTCCAGGATGTAATTCAGTGCATACTAAGGGAGACGATAGGCATTTTTCAAACATCCCAAAGATTGCTTGAGTGTGTGAAATAGAGAAATTCCTAGAAGTGATCGTGCATTAACGCTGAACGATCGTGTGTATGATGTGTATTTTAGTGATGACATGTTAGGGAAAGTCGATTCTATCATAATAGGTGGAAGGATAGTCGAAAATCAATCGTGAGAAGTGGAAGTTAACCAAGAATGCAGTGCCACATAAGTTTCCCGGGGTTTCTAGTTATTTAATTTTGATGTACGCAAAAGGAAGTTCCCGCTCAACGTCACTCCTCTTCCCTTTCCCAGAAGAGAAAGAAATCGGAAACAACCCAGGGCGTAGAAATAGATATTCTTAATGAAGTAGCAGCTTGTAGCACTAAATCAGATTCTACTGCACAAAATAATACCGTAAATGAAGAGATAAGACTGCGTAAAGAAGTGAAACTGTTAAAACATGCTCTCGTTGTAAACAGAAAAAAAAACACGTGATCATATTGAAGAAACTGAAAAATTTAAATCGATCATAAGAAACTATAACGCGGAAAGATTACCGGATAAGCAAAAACTAATAGTTCGCACTATGATAAAAAAAGAGTGAAGTTAACATGCGTGGGATGCGTTACGAACCGAATGTATTTGGGAAAGTTTGCTCTTTTTAATTAAATCACGGAAACGATACGAGCATTGCACAAAGCATCGATTACTTCCAAGTGCAATTACGGTATAAATCCTCACGTTATTGCGGCCATCTCTCAGGACATGGAAGGAAATGATGAAAACCACCGTAATTGCATCCTGATATTCGATGAAGTGAAATTAAGATAGGAAATCAGATACAATTCAAGCACGTGTAGTTTTGACGAATTCGTAAACATGGGAGATTTCACGAAAGAAGAAGATAAGAATGTTTTAGGTGACCATGCGCTCCTGTTCTCCTTATGAAATCCTGGGTGCAGCCTATAGCAATTTATCTTAGTAAGAATGCAACCGAGGGCTCAGCATTTACAAAAATTATTTTACATGTCATTCATTATTCAGCTTGAAAATAATAATGTTAGGGTAGTGGCTTTCACTTGCGATGGTAGTCAGCCCAACGAAAAGGCTTGGAAAGAACTAGGAATTTCAGCAAATTAGGAAATATTAAAAACTTAATTTCTAACCCTTGTGATGCTGTCCGAAAATGTTTTGCTTTGGGGGATATTTGTCATCTAGTGAAATGCATCCGAAATAATTTTCGGAAGTTCGGCAACGTAGTTTACGATGGTCACATTTAATACGAGAACAACAGAAAGCTATATGCTACGAAAACTAAGTCGTGTACTGGCAAGATAATAGTTCCTAAACTGACCTCATCTTACATAAATCCGAAGTGCTTTCAAAAGATGAGTGTCAAATTAGCAACGCAACTTTTCAGCAAGTCAGTTGCCACAGGTATTAAATTTTATAGAGAACTTGGAGTGCCTGGCTTCGAAAACAGTTAAAGAACCGAAATGTTTCCGCATAATGTGAACAATATTTTTGATTCGTTAAATTCCAAACAACCGGTAGAGGGACAGCAAAGAAATGACAAGTAACACAACAGTTTGAAGTTATTCTGTGAAGTTCTCCAACGTGCTGACAATACATTGGCGTCCTCCCAAACGTTAGAATCTCTGCGAGTCACGATCAAAAGCGTACTTGAATTAGCAGAATACCTTTGGTTACGTGGGTACAAATATGTTTTAACAGCAAAGTTGAGCCAATATCCTGCTGAAAGACATTTCGGTCTTATACGTGGGTTAAGTAGTGATGACCATCCTACATCATTTTTTTTTCATCTTCATTTGCTTCAATCTATATATGTTCAAGTGAAATGAGTTCTTTCTTCAAAAGCAATTTGTGAAGATAATATTGATGATAAAATAGTTTCCTTTACACAGCAGACAAGAGCTATGGCGTAAAGTGAAATTCGCAGAGGTAGAGAGGCAAAGGAAAATATTCAAAAGCGATTAAGATAAACAATTGCATTAACAGACATTGAACCAGAATTAAACCCTCTATACCTGACACTTACTAACGAGAATGCAACACAATCAAGTGATAGTATTGTCTATTATTTATGTGGCTATCTGCTTCATATCGCAACAGCGATTTGGTGGAGTGTAAAGAGTGTATTAAGTCCCTGGAAAATGATCCAAAAACTCCAAGTGATGCAAATGCTTACATATCCTTTCCAGATTAAAAGACTTCGGGGGTAGGGATAATAATTATCTCAAATATCCTTCTGTGCCATTTTATGATGTAGTAATACGCGTTGATAGTGTGATGGAAGAGAAGTTAAAAAGAGAAGATGCACTGTGGGGTTGACGTATTTTGAAATTGTATTGAAATGTTATATGAACTGCCAATGTATCGAAATCTGTGTTGTTCAGAGGACCATCTGCTGTTGTACTTACCTAAACTAGTGTTCCATTACATCAAATGTCGTTTTATTTATCGCGCTAAGGAAATTTTAAGGGAAAGAAAGTCCAAATCTTCTAAAAAAGTCAGCGAGGGAAATAATGAAACTTTCTTCCAGTTAGAGGTTAGCACTTACAATTTTTGTCCCTTTAATTAAAATTTATCTTTCACCTTACTTTCGCCCCCTTTAATTTCTGTCCATGGTGAATATTACTATGACACGAAAAACTATAACTTGTCTAGAATATGTTCATAAAGATATTATTTCTAATTAAAATGTGCTCCGTCCGTGCATTGCCTTGTCTATGTAACGGGAATTTAGACGTTCTCCTTCTGTGAGGTTTGCACCAAACAGAGCTAGCAGCACCAAGAGGCAGAAACATTGAACTTCCCGACTTCCCTTACTTAGAGTTTAAAACATCCTGAAAAGAGTATAACTTTTTTGACCTCCAAGTTGTTATTACTATCTTACCCTTCCTCTACCGATTTTCAACCTAAGGTGTGTTCTTTCGTTGTTCTTTTGTTACCCTACCCTGGAGCAGGAATTCTTTCTTTTCAAACTATTTTCGATGTACTTTTGGATGATACGAACAGTCTCATTGATTCATCAGTGTCATCTCTTATTATTGGACTAAACAGGATGATATGTGATGAGTTATTATTGGTAAAAATTTTCCCGTCAGGATAGAGCCCTTTTCTTTATTAATTATAAAGTTTTACATAATTAGATACTAAGTTCTAAACATTTTGTTTAGAACTTGCGTTTACCTTGCCTTTTGGTTCTTTCTCGTGAATGAAAAAATTGGAAGTATTCCTGACTGTTCTCAGGATCTAGCAAGTCCGGAATTAGCTTCCGACAGATGTTTGGATTTTGTAGTAGAGGTGGAGTTACCTCCAGCAGACGAAAAGGGAAGACGGTGTCCTACGTAAGCAGGCAAACTGATTGTCAAAAATAAAATGTTAATTTTAACAGAAAAAACTGAAATAACTGTATCATCGGCCTGCAGGGTAAAGAAGAGCATATTTTGCGGTATTAATGAACTAAGTTTTACATGTCAGTCGAAACAAGTTTAGATGAAAAAATTAAATTTTTAAATTGTTGTGATTTACCTTCCTGCCTATGAACTGCTTATAGGAGGTCTTGCTGCGTAAGACATTTTAATGACTTCATTATTATCAGTAAAAAATCTAAATTTCAATCGTTACGTGGGATAAACTTTCGTTAAATTTCTCGATTTGAAAATTTTGTCGAGCAATTAGTAACTTCGATACGTCATCTACACGCTGTAAGAATTTCAATTTAGTACAAGGCATGAGTTACCTACCGCTTTCTCGTCATTGTGCCATTCAGTGGCCAGGGACTGGAAATCCTTTCTTTCCTTGTATCCGTTTCTCTAAACAGCTTCTTATTCACATTTAGAATATTTAGTTGGGTTATAATGATTACTTTCATTACTTCCATTTTAGTTCATTATGCTAACTAATAATATGTCAGGAGTGTGGTTGGCTGTTGTACTCCGTTTTTGATAGGTTTTGCGTGGTTTCGACTGAAGGTTTCATCCGAATATTTTAATAAACGCTATGTCAGCTTTCCTACATAAAATTGTTGAATCCAAAGGCCAAAGTTTAATAGACGTCTGCGAGTGTGATCTCATAATAAGAACATAATATTTTGATTTTCTTTTGTAACTCAACTCCATATATTTCGATCTACCTTTACACTTAGAAATTACAGTCTCGCTGAAGTATTATGAACATCAATTGTAAAGTTAATTTGAAAAGTACTTTAAATTGAGTATGGCCCTATCATTTACTTGTAATTAAATGTTTCTAATCAAAAATGTAACTTGTTTGATTCTTCGTTTAAAACTCTATAGTTAATGCTTTGAAATGAGTGAACAGAAATTACATCATAAACATTCGAAACGACATATTTGTTTGAAAGATTTATATCAGAGCTTGTATTCAACGCGTTACTTAAACATTGTGTCCGTACTACCAGAAACATATGAAATTTCAATAGCAGATACTTATAATTGGACTGACAAAAGAAAATTTCAAACGTTTTGTCTTTCAAAACTTGTGTTGAATTTGCTGGACAACTTTCTGTGTATCTCATTAGCTGAATAATAAGTTATGTGCTTTACTGTAGTTCGTGTCCGCCTTTACTCGGTACGTGTGTTCCGTCTGCGTTTTGGTTCCCTTGCGCAGGTTCTGGAGTCGCGATCTGTTTGGTCTGTTTCTTTAGATTCTTTGTGCTAGTCTAAAGTTTGGATAAGCTCTAGTTTATTGATTCCACCTCGGGTTCAGGGTTTTCTTGTGTTTCACTGCTCAACCGGATTTTATTTGCTCAAGGGGGTTCCTTCCTGTTTTTTTAATGGTGAGTTGGCGTGTGAATTTACACCCCCTCCTTTATCGCGCCTTTTAGGCTTTCGTTCAGTGTTTTTTTCTCTCTATCCTCGTATGTTCGACCTGAATTTGCGCTTTGTGCCTGTTGTTTTGTATCGCCTATTCACTTGTTTACGCTCTGGCACTTTTTCATCCTCATCTATCCGATGGGAGATTTTTCACTGGTACCCTGTGTGATACAGTGAGTGCTGATTTGGATCTTGAGTGGGAAAGCAGTGTGAAATGACCATGACTAGTGAATCAGTTTTAGCTGTTTGCCCCGGTGTCGGTTTGGCTATTCAGGTTTCAGTTCATGTGTCATGTACTGTAAACTTCTTACGAGTTCTTCCTCTGTCTTACTTTGCCCGACGATTTTAATTTATGTTGTTTTACCCTTCTTTAGGGGAAACCTGCGTCCTGCTTGGCTTAAACTGTTGGCTGTGGTGCTGTTTTGGTCCAGCGTCTGCCCGTTCTATCTCTTGTTTTGGGAAGGAAGTTTTAATGTCCTTATTTTTATTTTTTGGTAACTTGGTATATGCCTAATATGGTTATTTTTCTGTATTTCGGTTCTTGTTAATAAATACAAATGGTTGAGTGTCCGCTAATCAAAGTTGAAATGTGACTGAAGACAAAGCGAGCGTGAGGGTTTAATTGGAGCGTGAGGATGAAGAGGAGCATTATGGGGGGTGAAGTTGAGAACAAATTAAAGGCGAGAATATGAAGATGAGTGAGACCCAAGTTGATATCGAAATGTGAAGGTCAGGGCAAATGCTTGAGAATGAGAGTAAAATTTTGAGTGAAAGTGAATTGGGAACCTGGCTGAAGGTAAAACTAACAAAAGAGGTAAGGGCGAAGTAACTATAGTGCCATGGATGGTAAAGTACAAAACACAGACGTGAGGAAGGGTAATGCTAATAACAAAAAAGAGACATGATTGTGAGGACATAATTTAAACATTCGGAAAGGTTGGATTAGCGTGAGGATGAAGTAGGAACGTGAAGGTGCAAGTAGTTTTATGAAAATGAATACTTGTTTTATTAATCAGTAGTAGAATAGTTTATATCCTCTTATCCTATAAGTAATGTAGTATTTTTGCACCGTGAGGAAAATAACGACATTTTACCTGGAACACTTCCGCAAGTCACGAAATAGTCTTCATCGGACTCCATAGCACTCTGCCAACTGTCAAAAAGTTGTTGAATCCTCCACTGAAAGGAATCACCGGTTTTGGAGGCAAAGGACTATTTGGTCACTTTTCGTAGCACTTCCTCCTCACTTTGCAGTGTTTTCACGGAAAGGTGGTTTTGCAGGCTACGAAAAAGACAGTACTCTGTTGGTGCAAGATGTTATGAAAAACACCGGGTGGGGGTTTCTCCCAGTCACATTTCTGGATCTTAATACAGGTCCTTCTTGCCGTGTGGGGGCGCGCGTTTTCACCGTGGATGAGCGCACACTTGCGATTAACTAGAGCGCACACTTGCGAGAACCTTTCTCCAACATTGCAATCCGCAGGCGTTCAAGCTGTAGACATCTGCATTGAAGGTCTGGTAACGTGACAAAGCTCAAAATGGATTATCGCATAGTTTTGGTACAGTTTCTGCAGCCCCCTTTAGGTGCCCACTGACTTTTGAATGTTATATTATGGTAGAAGACCCACTTTTCATCCTACGTCACCATTCTGTCCAGAAATCGCTACGTCTGTGACGGGTGAGTAGGGAACTGCAGATGTCAATTCGCTGCTGCTTCTGTTCAGTGGTTAACGCATGGAGTACCCGTTTTCCCAGTTTCGACAACCGACACGTACCCAAGGTCCTGGAGATCACGCAGGGCGGCCGAATGGGTGACATGGAGTTCGCTGACTAGTTCTTCAAGAGTTTGTATTGGATTTAGCTCCACCGCTACTCCCAGAGCAACGTTGTCCGGCTGACAGGTCTCCTTTCTCGTGGCTTATCAGTAGGCTGGTGTCCCCACACGGAAACATCTGGAATCACCTCTGGAAGTTTCGCAACTATAGCACCCTGACCATATATGGCATTGATGTTTCGTGTCGTTCCGCTGGCTGGATGTCCCTGGTGAAATTCATACAGCATGACATGTCGTATGGAGTTCTTCGACACTACCATGATCAAACACAAACCACACTTCCGAAACGTGGAGTACACCGTTCTCCTTCTAAACGCTGCTGCACAATCAAGTCTCCTATATGATTCAGCTATGGCAAGTGCTGTCTACTTTAATATTCGCTCGTCAGATGGTGTCATTCCAGCTGTTATCGCAAATACAACATGACTTATTTGATAACCCGGTAGTAGAAATACAAGTTGAAATACTACTAAAACTGGTTTCTTTACTCTTTATAGTGTAGTAATAGCGGCAATTATGCAGTATCATAATATTATGTCTACGATATTTATAGGTATGACGTAACATCTATAGTATAGTAGGATTGCTACTGTTATTCAGGTCCTAACATTTCTTGCAGTAATACTAATAGCAATAGAAAGAATGGTTGTAGAATTCGTAGTAGTAGTCACAGTAATGGAAATGTAGTTATGAGTTATAATAATGATTTCAATGACACCGGAAGTAGAGGTGCAAGTCGTAATAGATTGTTATTTAATTGAAGTTTTTTATAAAAACAAGAGTTGTCACTTGCACTTTTTTTCAAAAGAACTAAAAACAACCTTCCAAATTTCATAATGTTTACTATTTTTCTGATATAATCTGTTCACACAGAACACGTGAGATGTAAGTTAGTTATATCAAAACCCTCCTATATATAGAAATTCGTATCCTACCTTTGGTGAACAAAAAATATTTACGGACATTACCAGAAAAGATTACTAGATCACAAGATATTCCTTGTGCACACTATACGCGTAGGTACGTTTCATTTCTGTAGATAAGTTTATTTGTAAAAAGAATCACATTTATCCCTTGTACTTTATGCCCCTCGATTAAAAATGATCTATGAATTATATAAAAGAGGTAAGAGTATGCCAAGTAAAAAGAACATTAATAAGAGTATGTCAAGTAAACTCCATTTCAATTACTTGTACAAAATAATAAAAGCGAACGCTAATAATACGAAATAAAAATTGATTGGTGATGATTGGATATATTCCTCTGTGTTCATGTTTTTATCCATATGCCTTGTTTATTTATAATTTTGTTCAAATAGTATCATGCGTCACCTTTTTATCTATAGATTAAACTCACAGACAGAAATGTGAGACTATTCGTTCCTCTGTGGCTTGGGATCGATTATCTTCGTTTGCAATCATACATCAAGATATGTTTTATTAACAGAACATTAACTATATCTGTTTACAATCTCCATACCATGCCCATATCCCTTTCACCTTAATAGATGTCGGTTGACAAAGATAAAATTACATTGATCACTTTCTTGATTAGTTTCTTTTTCTTACATTTACCGATAAGTGAAAGACCGAGTGAAAAGGTCACTGGTTCTGACAGACAATAAGAATGAAATTACTATTTTCTGGTAATTATCTTTTATTGTATTGACTGCATGGGTTAATCACATCTGGCAAGGAACCTTACAGCAATATTAAGATGAATGAGGTGACTAGATTGTCTCTTATAAGAACTGTCGGGTCATAAAGTACAAGAACAGTCAGTTCTAGTAGTACTATCAGACCGCATAAGCTTTTCGAAGCATGATAATGAAAAGTAATGTATTTGTATGTTTATTATTTTAGACAGAGTGCTAACTTCATTCAGTATTCATTAAAATCTAAAATTAAGTTTGGTTCTCGTATAATTATTGTAGAATTAATCTACATACTAAAACTTTTATATAATTTCTGTCTTTTATCTTTATCTAAATTTTAAGTTAGCGTTATCTAGAAAGCAGAGAATGAGGTTGGTAAATCAATACTTAGGAAAACTGGTATTTGACTCATATTTTTATATACATTGTGAAACACGAATGCGCGTGCTGTGCTTAACTCCTTATTATCAAGGGTAAATACGTTTCGTTTTAGTATTCTCAAAAGCACATATGTCAGTATCTGAAATTACTTCTAAATGTAATAAGAAGACAATCATATCCTCAGAGCCTTTTACTTAACGAAACCAAATGGCAAGCAATCCAACCTAATTAAAGTAAATACAAACGTAGACCATCATGTGGTACAGTATCTTTACAAATGCCATGGACACCTTAATTGTTATCATCAGATACCCAAAATTTAACTAGAAGCGTAAATCCAATTTCTGAAAGATGACATGCACATGCAACCAACCTATATAAACCAATTAGAATGCCATAGTTCCATATTAAACTATCCAAATATTGCGTGCTAAGTCTTCATTAACCATATCTGGATAATATCTTCAATCAGGAGACCTCCACCATATTAATACAAACTTGCAAATATCATAAATAGTTTCCTTACCATTTCATTCGTAAATAAGTATTACTTTTAAACGAAAACCAATGCTTCTCAACAATTACTAATTGAAAAGATTACAGGATTCACCATTCTCGCTTTTTAAAATATCAACAAAATAATAACTTCATTCTTTTGCTTCTTTTCTTATTAACCACCAATTCCGAAATTATTTCTTCTCAGAGTACTATATAAATCAGTGCGACCCAGCAGGATGGATAAGGGTTTGAATTCTTTTTTTTTTCAATATATTGTAATTAGTGGTCAGATAACTCCAGGAAGTTGTTTATCATTTCCAGGAGTACTTCGTGCCTTTTCATGAAAAAATTATGAAACAAATAATTGATACATAATATGGTTTGCTTTTTTTTTCCCTAATACCTTTGCGCGTGATAAATGTTGAAATTAACACGGACCAATTAACAGCCCTCGTGAACGCGACTCAAATCCGGATCTTCCAGTTGAAATTTTCTGTGTGAATTTCAATATTTACCTTACTCAAGGTTATTTATGAAACAAATAATAGTATCCATTCTATTCTGCTGCATGATTGTAGAAGATTCCTGAATTAAAAATCACTGCCAGGATTTCGTAACCAGCCATGAAGAGCTGCGAGAATGTTGAGGTGAGAGGGACATTCTATTTACACAAAGAATAGGCTGTGTCGTAATTGTGTAATGAATATTTGGTAATTGGGAGGTCCGGATTTCCTGGTCAAGACTTCTGCCAATTTTTCTGTGTTAATTTCAACTTTAATACATAATATGCCTATATCTGCAATATAAGTCATGGTTCTTTCTTGGGTTCTCTTTAAGTCTCATAATATTGAGTTGACGTGACTGAAATGTCAGATATAAAAACAGAAGTTAAAACAACACAGGTAAGATAGGAACAGTTTAACCTTTATATCGTAAAATAAATTTTATAGACGAAATTTGAAAATTTATAATCTGAAAATTGCAAAACTTATACATCGCATAGGCTCTCTAATTGACGTACATTTCACGTGTTGCCATTGGAGGCACTAACTTTACTTGTTTGGTGACTGTGCACCTCACCACCGACCGCGAGCCGTTTCTGTTCGTCTTCACGTAAAGCAGCTCTCCATATTGCATACATATCAAATGGAACAAAGTTTTACATTCCTAGATCCTTAGAATTGTTAAGTGTTAGTTGTCCCATAACAACTGGATAATTTCACAGTTTAAATGAAGAACACCATTTCAAGCAAATAGGCAAATTGAACATTGTTTGGATAATAAGGAATTCTTTTAATTTCTCATCTTCGCTTGTTTTTTACTCTTGGTAACAGTTTGTTGATACTCAATGTATATCTAGCAACATGGCGGCTTAATAGAAGAAAGCCACTGAAATCTCCATTGTTGATTTTACAAAATTCCAAAGATTTTTCGGACCTCATCTCAAGAAAATTTATACAGAAGTGTTCTATAGTGTCACAGTGTTTTATATACAATAGTTTTATATTACAAAATTCAAAATTAGCAGTAATAAATACATCTACAGTGACGGTGACAAGAGAGTATAGAGTGACTGACGACTATGGCGGACAGAAACCATAGCAACTGATAACTGACCTTAAAATGTCAAATAAAATGAACGATAGACTGTAGAACTGTATCATATTACTATTTTAATACAAAATGTCAATTAATATAACAATTTCGCTATGGGTATGAACATTGATTCGCGCTCGCGATGGGGAGAATTAACGCTAAGACTAAGATGTTCATTCTCAAACATGACATTTTGAAAATATTGATATCATGGATTGAAGTTTTTGATAATCTAATGTTGTAAATGTATGATTTACGTAGATTGCTAAACGTAGATGAAATGATGCAAGGGTAGAATAACTCAATTGTACATTTAGTTTGGTTTATCAGATGTTGACTGTGGTAACCAGGTATTCTCGACATAGGTATTTAGCATTGTTTTGCATTTATGGTCAATGCAAGCATGTACATCTGGAAAGGATATTGCATATGAATCATCTGTTTGCGTCACAGTTGCAAAGCTGACCTAAGATAAAGTTTATCATAAATATGCTTAGTAATTCGTTCGTTTATGATGTCATTCATATTCTTTGAAATCTGAGATTAAAAGTAAATGTTTTGTAACTCTCAAGTTTTGCTCTCATCTTGTGATGTCTCAGTCTTCCAGCATCATAACTGCCATCTATTGGTATGCTGAAGAATTCGTTGAGGAAAACCAAACCGTGAGTTTTAGGACAAACTATAGAGGTCTCTATGGTCGCGTATCGGTATATTGAATTACACTTGGATAGTTTCTTAATTATTTTCTCGTTTATGTTTTTATTATTTACAGTTAATAAATCTCGAGAATGTCTAATGGTCAACTCATGGTCGAGTTTCTCTACCTCGTCCCGGGAGTACAAATTGTATTTTATTTGATGTGTGTGGTTTTGTATTAACCCCATGAGGAAATATCGGTGGGCCTCCGGTGGCCCACCAACCATGAAGGCGGGTCACAGGAGGATCGCCTTGTTTTCCTCATGGAGAAGTAAATTGGTTTATACTTAATTTTTGTTTTTATTTTCTTTTTACTATGTTAAGAGTGTATTTTAATCGTATTTGCTTTCTGCTATTTTCGAGATGCTAGACGTTTCCTTTATATCTGAATATTTTGTCATATTTCTGTTAGTTTCGTTTTGTTCCGTGCGTGTGGCGTGATGTAACGCTGTACCTGATCTCGTATGGCGTAGAAAAAGTCACTATTAATTTTTATCTATTGATTTTCTCGTCGATATCTCTTATTTGATGCCAGTAATATCGAGAATGCTATATTCCACTTTCGCTGAGTCCGTTCTGACTAGTTAAATGTTGGTAAGAAGGAATTCCATAGTTATTATACCTAATTTGAATAATTTTCTAAAGTGTTGCTCCATGCCTCGTGGTTTTTAAGGGTAGCCACATTGCCAATATTGTAGGAACGAGACTGAAATTCATTTTATCAAGAAATATCTGGTGAGAACTTACTCTTCTCCACGTTTATTAGGAAATTTCTAACTTTCCGTTGTTTATTTTATATAAGAAAGAAGAGACTAACGACATGAGTGCATAATTTACTTACACCTTCTCCTCCTCTATCAGTTTTTGAACACGAGCATTCTGGACGAAATTCCATTTTTTTTGTTTATGTAGTTTAAATTTTCATGGGTCATGTTTTCTGAAGTGGATTTTGTAACTGCTGAAATTAATATTTCTAATTCGATAACAGAAAGTGATGTAAGAAAATTCCTGACAGATGCAAGAAGGCAAATAATAGAACACGACGAGAAATGCTTATAAATATTTTCTAAATGTTATGCGGTATATTAATCTTGATCCTTGATCCCCTCTTGACCTTCTCTTGGAATTCTGTTTGATTCGAAAATGAAAGGGATGAGGGAATCTATAAATAGTAACTTGTGTGTGTTATGTGTCATATATTTACTGCGTGTGTAAACAAAACTAAAATTCTACTTACTAATTTATCGACGTGTAAAGTTGTATAGTTTATTTCAAATTCTGGACCCATAGTAAAGTTCTAAATCATTACTTAAACAATACTAAATAAATGTTACGTGTTTGCACTGTGTTTTCGGGTACCAACGAATATATTTGTCTCTTGTATATCTCTCTCTTCTAGTCAATTTTTTCTTAACGCAAAAATTCTCTACAAGCGAAAAATAGAGTAATTTGTCTGTACACCATCGCACAGTTTTTTAATGCTTGTAACTATTATTCATATGAGTGTAGAAAACACGATATTGTAAAGCAGTCTAACTTTCTAATTTACAAGGAAACGAAATTCTTCTCTCCGTGATTAATGTCATATGATTTGAATAACTAAAGATTTTGATATCCGATAACAGAGTTAGTACTCTGCCAATTCATATACTGCGCTCCTTCGAGAACAGCTGTTTTCTATACAATGTAAAAGATTTGCTTCTCAATTTGTTGTTCGTCCGCAAAAGAGCTTCAATCTTTAAAAAGATGCGAAGAAATGTTTGATACAGGTTTTGTGGTCTGTACTTGAAATAGGAAATCTTACAATAAAACAACAGTAAGTTGAATATAGTTGTATTTGAATACAGTTTACTTTCCTAAAAATTACACTCTTGGGCTGTAGATATTATACTAGTGTTTTAGTCAGCTGAATATTTCCTTCTTAAAGGTAAAGCAAACTTGTGAGAAATTTTTGCGTGTTGTAATCCAACTACATCAATCTGGCTTCCTAGTACGGTAGTGTGTTGCAGCCAAGGTGAGATTCTTGTTAGGAGGTACAGTAAGTTTTATTTAAACATTTCTTATCGACCCATATTAAACAGAGGTTGTTGGTTGTAGATTTATACCCTTGTATGTAACTTAATTAAGTTAGGATCGATTGTTATTATTTCCTGGTTGTTGTCTTTTCTTTCTATTTTTGCGCGTTCATGCAACTAAATTCATCTATTTCCTAACTCAATCAAAACCCACCTTTTAGGTAGAATGGATTTGGTGTGCCAAGCGAGAGTCCCGACTTGGCCGTCCTTAGCTACTGTGTAGAAAGATTGCTCTACATTTGAAATTAAGCTGCTTCATCATGACGTCAACCCAATGAAGAGTGTATTAGTTACCATTGGCCTGTGGCAAAGTGCTACCTAGAATGCTGGACCATTGTTTTGCTTAGAAAATAATTTTCTTTTGTACGGATATGCAGGTATGGGAGGGAGGTAATAAGTTAAGAGATTTTCGTTTGGTATGGAAGTGGCTTATGGCCGCTCGCTGGGGGCATCCTGATGTCGAGTCTGTATGCTTTTCTAGGCCTACCACAGGGGTTTGTGGAAGTAAAAATATGTTTGTTGGAGCCTCTTTCCATTTTGGGTTAGATCTGCCACGGTTAGCGTAACTTCTTGTCAGCGCGTTATCGTTCATGTGAAGGTAGTTTTTTTTTAGATTCTATTTTTAATTGACAAGATAGCCAACTCGTCTGTTGTTTTACTAGCAAGCTAGAATCTAAAATACAAAAACTCACCTAGCCTAGTACATAGTCAGTATCATAGTTCTGTTATCTTTGGCACAGCAGTCATCCCAAATCAAATGAAAATCAAATGAAACGAATTAAGACTGAATATAAGAAAACTTATCAAACCAGCAATTGTGGTTAGATATTTAAATACATATTATGTTTTTGGCATATTTTACGCACAGAAAGACGTAGTAGAATTATTTAAACGTTCATTGATATATGTTACTTAATTTTATTCAATGCTGCTGAACATACAATTTTAGTTTCGGAAGTGGCACTACCGTCATTGACCTGCTGCTCACTAGTTCTGCCCTTGTAACTCCAATTTAAAGATGTGTACATGAGGATTTATGTGGCATTGATCATCATAATTATTTTAACTTTAAAAATTTAGCAGCATTGTGTTATTACAAATGAGAGAAAATTTAGGGAAATTCTAACTAAACAGGTGTCTCAAATTATGGTCGACTACGCTTTAGAAAACGCTATCTTCAAATTAACATAAATGTTCTTATCTTGTACCGAGAAACAATTCTCATTGAAACCAGATATTAGCATTCTAATTTTAAATTAAATGAGAGTGCCGATGTCTTATTTCTAAGAAAATTGTTTCTCACTAAAAAGATAAGAAATGTTTCTTCAGTTCAAGAAACTGCTTTTACTTGGTACAATTCTTTCAAACTGAACAAAACCTAATTGGATTCATAAGAGTGTTAATGGAAATAATATCCCACGATATATCTAGCAATATTAACATCATAGGAATACAATTTGTGAAACTACCTGAAGTTAAATGTCTGTGTTTGTACTGGGTTTTAATTAATTGAAACGTCAGTAGGAGCTCAAGTAGTAGATCTAGCTTTCTTTTTCCGCTCTAGCTTGGAATCGATATTGTTTTGCTCTCTTTAATACATTATACTGAAAATGTTTAATTCTAATAACTACATTTTAGGTAATCAACATTTTTTGTGTTTCGTGTTTCTTTACGTATTAATGAAGACTGAATTCTTCCCAATTATCTTTACTAATTAATTACAGCAGATGTTGTATAGATATGTTAGATTGTCCTTAAACTAGTTTCTGAAGCTGTTATTTAAATCGCTCTTCAGAATTAAACGTTTTAATATTTTAGTATCGTCAAATATTAATCTGTATAGGAAAGTACTAGAAGTAATTTCAGGTTAATTACAGTAAAGACAGTTCCATCGTCTTTTAATTATAACGAAGTCTCTATACAATGTTAAAGCACGAGTTTGTTAAACTTTGGTCACTGGGAATGTTCTTTGTCTTTCCGTGATAATATATTAGTTTATTAATAACACGTACATTACATTGGCTAATAATCTACTTTCCGTGCCCAAGCATTTGAATAGACATCAGCAGACATTCATTAATTATTTATCAGTATTGATCAACTATTTCATTAGGACAATGTTCAAGAAAAATCGTATTTATCTTATTCTAGTATTCGTAAGTATAGTAATTAGGGATTGCAAGATTAATGGGATAATAAGCTTGTTTACTGTTTTTGTGGCTGAGTCACGAGGCACAGCCAATGCTAATACTGCCACCATATTTTTTGTGTGTGAGTCTGGTGTTCATAACTAGCGCATAAGTATGATTAATTTACGTTTCTTATATATTATACTTTTGTAAAAATGTTCAGTACTTATTGTTTTACTGTAACTGTGTAAGATTTGTCAAAGTGCAATCTCTTGTCGTAGTTGTAATCTATAATCTTAATATATGTACATACTATATCAAAAGGAACCCTTGGCAATTAATGGAAATTAGATGCGTATGTAACACAACACTGGGAATCCCTAAAGTATTTCCTTGCATGTAACAAATCTGCTTCTCTAGTATCATCTTCCTTACTTATGCTACAAATAAAATGCAATGTGCTTCTACTAAATAAGAACTGCTATATTATAAGCTCCTTTTGTCTTATTCCTCCTCTAGAACCACATCTTGAAAGTACAGGTAGATTCTATATTTTCATATATGACCGCCTGCTAGAATTGTATACACACAATAAACTATTTTGCCTGGTTATTAATTCTGCATTCTTCACATACCAGTAACCAACCAATATACTAATTTACCATAATTGAATCGTACGTTTGAAGAAAGCAACAAATCCAAAAAGCTGTTTTGTGGGAAATTAACAAAAACTGTATAATATGTTTATTATTTATTGAAAGGAAACAATATTGCTACTGAATATTTAAAACGGTCTTCTGATACTTTCGTACTGCTCAGACAGTTTACAAGTATTGTAGTTTTTCCTGTAGAGTTAAAAAAAGTTGGTGGATTTGTTGCCTTCTTCAAACGTATGGAAAAACGTCTGCTCATTTTTAATTGCTGAGACGTAAGAATGGAAAAATCGACCAGAAAATGAAGAAAAACGCAAGAGAAACCTTCAAATCATTGTTATTTACAAGAAATGTATGCACAATCAACTCGAAAGTTACAAGTAGGGGGCCTAAGTAATAAATTCAATTTTTTCTCCCGTCTATCCACTGACAGAAATTTCGCCCTACAAATGTGCAAAACTGCTTTTTATTCCGTAACAGTGATAGTGATAGTTGCTATATGTAAACATCTGTTAACAATAGCAGTTAGAAATATCAGTGTATGAAAACGTATCTAAATGCGAGTTAGTTATTCCCGTCTGTTAAAAATGAAGTTTAAAACAATATTTTAGAATAACCTAATTACCTGTATCATGTTACGTGTGCAGTAGAGATTATGGATGAAGGTAGTTTAGTTCCTACCATAACTGTTGTAAAACTATTCTATGTAATTATCGGAGCTTGGATTTACTGGTGGAAAAGAACGCGTAACACGATTTAATCAGGAAAGTAGAAAGCGGTGGGTGGGGGGACGCGTAATTGTTTCATGCTGAATTAGTATAATAACTTGCGACTAGCGACAGGAAGAGCTGAGCCATCATCGCGCATGCGCATTACTCCTTAACAGTAAATAGTACTTCCAAACAACTGCATCCAGTTGGCCATTTAGCGCATTGATAGCATGTTCGAAAGTTAATGCAAATAACCCTGGATCGAAACCTGGTGCAGTTTTTTTTTCTTAATGAAAATAACGTTTCTCTTTATATATATAAACGCATTAGGATTTAATAAGATTAGTGAACAAACGCATGTGGAGGTTAGATAAGTCAGGTACGGTATTTTTAGGTAGATTTCGAAGGTGAAATTTCCGTAAGCAAAAGAAGATAATTTGGATCAAACCTCCCTTAATCGACTCACGAGGGTCCAAAACATTTTTCTCGGGGTTCTCCCGTTTCGTCCCATTTTCTTATCTATGTTCAAATCCCTGGAAGAAACATGTCTTTCCGTTATTTTTTTCATAACTATTTTTGTAGCATTTCAAACACCAAAAGGAAACCTAACACTATTCAAATTTGAACCAAATTTTTATATGTTGTTTCTGGGCTTAATAGCTCGGTTTAGTTCGTTAATGAGCAAAATCAGTCGCCATCTGGGATCCAAAATGGCCACCGAACCCATTGTTGTATAGAATACACAGCCTAAACCGCTGGGGCTATTGAAATTAAATTTGGCATAAAGGAACACCATCACTGTTTGATTACGAAAATGTTACCTAATGAGTTCAAAGACGTCATCTTGGATCCAAAATGGCGGAAGAAAGAAATCTATTTTTCATATCTATTGAGCTAGAGATACGAAATTTGGCACAAAGGTGTATTGTCACTAGTAGTTCAAAAAATATTACGAAATGGTGAAACAGTCGCCATCTTGTATCCAAAATGGCCGCCGAACGCATTGTTGTATAGAATACACAGCCTTAACGGCTGCAGCTAGAAATATCAAATTTGGTAACCCGGTACATTATCACTTATATGTTACTAAAATATTACATGATGTATCCCAAGACGCCACCTTGGATCCAAAATGGCGGACTTAAAAATCCATTTTCGACATCGTTTGAGCTAGAGATACGAAATTTGGCACAATGGTGCATTATGATGAGTAGTTTAGGGAAATATTGTAACATTTGGGAATAGTCGCCATCTTGGATCCAAAATGACCGCCCAAAATCCCATTTTGCACACCGTTTGAGCTGGATAAATGAAATTTTACTTAAATATGTACCATCACAAGTAGGTCACGACAATATAAGAAAACGTACAAAAAGTCGTCAACTTGGATCCAAAATGACCGCCCCAGAAACCGAATTTCCCAATCATTGAAGGTAGAGAAACGAAATTTTCTATGAAGGTGTATGACCAAGAGTAGGTTACAATAAATAGGGCAAACCTCCCCTTTGGGGGCGCAGCCCCCCGTGGGTGGGTGCAGATGGACTCCGTTGTGGTGTAGTGCTGCAGGGAGATTTTAGTTCAGATAAAGGATGCGCATCCTCTCAAAAGCACTAAAGTTGGGGGCAAACCCCCCTACGGGGGTTTGGGGACAGCACTCCCAGATAAATAAAGCTAGTATATATATATATATATACGTCTTGTGGGGTATTGTTGAACAGCTCTTGATGAATAATCTACAAATCAATAAATAGTTTCTGGATAGCTCTCATATAAGACGAAATTTGAATTTTTGAAAATAAAAAAAACCTTCGAGATCTACCTCAGCCTGTAGGCCTACCGAAAGGGATTTTTTTATTGCACGCAAGATTAACTCGTGTTTTCACAATGCGCTCTTCCTATCGCTAATCACAAGTGCCCTGTTGTAGTGTCTAAAATACAAGAAACTCCTCTTACGGCGGGATCATCGCACTGGCGCATTACTCCTTCACCGTAAATGAGACTGACAAGCAGACAGTTTCCAATTATCAATTTAGTGGATTGGTAGCATGTCGGAAAGCTAATACGGAGAACCCAAGATCGAATCATGGTGTGATTTTCTTTTTCTTTTTTAAAGAAAAAAAGTTTATCTTTTCAAATATATATATATATATATATTTGAATATAGTAATATATATAATAATAATATTTATGTTATAAATATTTATATATATAAACGCATTGAGCTCCTGCGTAGCATAGTCGGTAGCGCGCTCGACTTCAGTGCGAGCGGTCCCGGGTTCGATTCCCTGTGGGGGTTCAAAAATTTCTGTGTTGACCCAGCATCGTGAGGACAACTGGGGAGCTGCAGTGAATAAAAGACAGTGGCGATCACAGTGAGAGCTTCGGCTGTCCTCTCCCAACCCGTTTGGTCAGCGTGGGAGCAGTAGACCAACTCCTCCCTTCAGGGAGAGGCCTCATCCAGTAGTGCATTGATTATGGCTGTGATTTATTATTATATAAACGCATTAGGAAATTTAATACAATTAGTGACCAAGTTAACGTAGAAGTTTGGTAAAGTCAGGTATGGTGTTCTCTTTTATTGCACATGCGACTGAATCGTGTTTGAGTCAGACTGAATCTTCAAAAATAGTTGTTCCCTTCTTCAAACTGACAAGTATTTCCAAGGAAAGATGAATCATTCTATAACTAGCTATCGTTCTTTTCTTCTACCTTATGATAAGCGGGTATAACTTGAGGTGCGTTTTTAATTAAAAACTAATTTCGATTTTTTAGCATTTGTTCACTTCTTCAAATTACTGGTTCATTTTTTTCTAAATTATGTGAATTTTATAAACTATTTAATGTGCGTACTTTTCACTGCCTCAAAGGAAGAAAAAAGTCTAATAGTAAGACCAAGATAGAGCTTTCCTTCGAAACTACAAAATAAAAAGAAGTTTCTCTTAAAAAAACTTTAGGTGAAGGAGTACCGAACCCGAGACCACTGAATGCCAAGTCCAATGCCTTACCCATTTTTTTTACCATTTTATTAAATCTGAGTTGGACTACAGAATCAGAATAAACGGAAAATATTACAAAAAACGTTAAATGCAAATAAAGTTATAAAACAAATTACACAATAACATTTCAAAATAACCTATTTAAAATATAAATAAAATATAAACCATTTTAAAAATAAAAACTTGCGATGAACTGGTATCGAACCCGGGACCACTGTATTACAACTCCGACGCCTTATCCATTACTCCAAGTAGCGAACTACCAACCACTGCTTTGTGAGAGCTCTTTATATCAATTCCGTACACGAATAACAGACGCTATTAATTACGTAGTGTTCACACATCATGGTTGTCCTCTCTGCAGACAAGTCTCTGCCATTTTGTTCCGTTCTCCCAGCAGTTCTGTTTGTTTAGAAAACAGGAAACAATGTGTTTTACCATTAACAAGCTTCGGAGAAAAATAGCAGCTAAGCCAGTAACTGCTGTTTTTCATCGATTGTAGCAGTCATAGCAATTTATCCCATGAAGCAGTGAAAAATAGGTGTTACGCTAGTTTTGCCCATCTCAAATTCGCACCTATTTTTGAAGGTTTTACACATGTTTTTTTGCTTTTTTTGTGTATTGTATAGATGCGCCATCCCTTCCAGATATCAAATCCGGCGTAAAGTAGATTTTCACATTTTTGGCGTTTATTGCCTTCTTCAAACTGCCGATTCAATTGTACTTTTACAACTTCGTTCAAGTAAACCATGTCCTATCGACATCTCAGAGATTCACCATCTTATTTATATACAGACATATATAACAGCACATGCGCCCACGTAGTTTAATCCGTCGGGTAAAATCCTCTCGGCAGTTTTGAAATAATACTACTCTGTATACTGTGGCCTTTTCGAAACCGGAGCTAGCTTGTTATCCGGAATAAGTGAAGGTGGCAAAATAATAGGCCTAGTAAGGGTGAAAACGTCAAATCCGGTAGAAGTTGGACTGCTATGGGGCAGTAAATCGAGGTGGTAGAGTAAGAGGGAATTTGTGTATAATGAATAAAACGTATAAATGAAAAAATGATAAATAGGTAATATATATATATATATATATATATATATATATATATATATATATATAATGTATAAGTGTATGGTCGTGTATGTACGTATCACTCGGCTCGTCACTCTACAGAACTATCACTTCCGAAGAGCACAAGTTCCACGTAGTGCACGCGATGGAGGCCTTCACTGAACTTCAACTCATCATGTTTATTTCTTATTTCCTTCATTACTCAATGACTAAGAAATATTGGCATGCCATAGTTGCCAATCTTACAACTAATGCCCGCTACTCTCATTAAAGCCTACAATTGAATTTGCTTCTATTATAGCTGATGAGGAATTAATAGCATATGATAATGTGCTATTAATTGCACTGCGATAGTTGATGGAATTTTCCTGTCTATCTGAATTCTCCCGATACATTAAATCTACTGTTGTAATTGCAAAACTCCATCCGCACATATTAAAGTGGAGTTTTTAACCAATTGAATCACATTTCTATTCATGCTTGTAATGTCCGACTCTACGCGGAGGCAGGCAGACACAAAAGCAGAAAGTGATCCAGCGGCGCCCCACTTTCCAAAGGAGGATTAGCCAAAACTTCATATAACGTGGCAAAACGTACCGTGGAGAAAAACCTACATTACGTCACAGTAGAGTGCACAATAGAACAAAAAACCGCTATCGGACCTAAAAACAAGGCGGGTACCTACCCTTTTGATGCCTCGCTTCAGCATAGAACTCACCGAAGATAATATACGCACTAGTCTAGAACACGAAGCATGCATGGAAGAAGTCCTGATAGAAGTGCCAAAATGCAGAGAAGTTGGAGAATAGCAGAAGGCTAAATAAAACACGAAGAAAAAACCAAAGAGACTCCGACGAGAACTACTCGCAGGAAACTGTACTCAATCACAACCCCAATCTGAATTCTCCAAGCACGATGCTCAATAAAAACATGCAGAAGAAGGAAGAAAGAAAACCTTAAGATAAAACATGCGCAAAGAAAAAACAATCGAAGAATCGACGAGAAAATATCTAGAACTCAAAACGCTTTTTAGTGATCTACTGTAACAGAGTTACTATTCAGAAGTTCCCATCAGGACGACATCGAGCTGACCGGTCAATTCACAGCACATTCCACCTTATTCAGCTACCACTTGTAATACTTCTCACCCTTCATAACCAACAACTATTTTATTTTCACAAGTTTCAAATTATTAAACCAGTTATTTGAAATGACAAACGAAAAGCTCCCTAATTGATTTCGGGTCAGTAACGTCCGCGTTCAGATAGATCGAACCGCACCAGAGCGAACATTTAGGGTAGTAGGCGTTGGACTAAACAAAACTTTTAACATGTAAACAACGAAGCAAACAAAAATAATTTTCCGATAAATTTATTATAATCAAATAAAATTCCACAACTGAATATGGAATCCCGATTCACCGACTAATCGTGTAAACAAAAAAGAAAGAAAATTGAAACTACTTATCAAAATCAATTTATTATTTTTAAAATTATCTAATCCGACAAAATCTGTAACCACGTATTTACAAATCAATAACTCTTTTATTAAATTATTTGTTAAATGCACAAATCTGTGTTATTTATTTGTTAAAATCTTTATTTATGAGAGATAAACCAATTCCGATTCTTAAACTCACAATCAAATTCGAAATGTATGATTTCAAAGATAAATCGGGCAATTTTCCAAACTAAACTCTCAACGACAGACTCAAACCGAATTATCAGAAACCAAATCTCCGTACATTCACACCCCTACAAAAATGGAAAATTGAAACTTACCATTCAAAATCCAGAAATACAGTTCATAGAATAAATGATTACCAATTCCATCTGTAGTTCTTAATTCCTGTCATCAAGATAGAGACGAGACAACCCATTGAACTCGTTAACCTTTGTAACCTAGCAGTCGATTCATTAAGGAACAAGTTTAGTCTTAAATTATGCGCTGCGACTATTAATTCCCTTTAATGAAATTTATACTTACTCAAAAATCTCAATTATTCATATTAACCGCAAAACTAGTTTATTTCAACGATTTCGCAAGACACATCACCTCCGGAGCATTTTAGAAAACGTAAATTCTATTTCATTCATAATGGACCTATATTTCATGTGCTAATTACTTTGAACTAAAAGATGAAGTATTACTACTTGTCGCGCTAATTACGTTTGACCCATAGTGAGCCGTTATCAACTTACTCCACTTTTACCGAATTACAAACCCGTTTAATTTTCAGGTTAATTTTCACCAAATCAATCATAATAAAGTCAATTATTTTAATTTGAAAAATATTAAAAAATTAAAGAAATTTGCACTTAACCGAGTTTTAGCTTCTAATCAGTCACTTTAAACAGATTAAAGTCTAATCCAGATTAAGCAGGTTTAACACAAAAATTTTGGCTCCAATCCTCTCCGTTTAACTGCTCAGCAAAGGAACTATGAATAGTAAATTCAAAATTACACATCTCCGCTGGCTTAAACTGAACTTGATTACACCGCGTTTTAGTTACATTAATTTCTAATTCAAAGAAATAAATTGCTCTAGAAAAAAAACAATTCTTATTGAAGGTGTTAATCCGAACCAACCCAAACATGGATTTAATTTCTATCACTTTATCCCAGAAAACTTTTACTTCAAAATTCCGAGTTTCAACACTAGAGAATTACTCAAATGTAATTTATTCTAACACGATAAACACAAGTGATTCTTAACAAATTTGAATTACTTACAATAGAATCCCGAAGTAAACTTATTACATGTCGTATTTTAGAATGTCTTAATTATTTTTATATAATTAATTTTTAACTTATTTAGTTACGTATTTCCGTTAAAATGATTTTAACTTTAGTTAATTCATTTATTTTCCCTAAAGAAAGCTCAAAGCAAGAAAACGAATGAAAAATTCCATGCAGAAAAGCTAAAAAAAGAAACAGAAATCCATTTGACGTATTAGACTAGATTTTCAACTCCACGGCCAGCTTCCAACGGAATTCAACCATTCGCACACACCTCACTGCAGCTTTCAATCCTTCGAAGAGACGTCGACAATAAATCCAGCCCTAGCAAAATCCAAACAACAGTGATGCATCGATCAAGCTTCTTTTTCCTCGAAAGATTGGAAACAACAGAACGGCGAAAACCAGCAGTGTTAACAATCAAGACTTTTTATCTCTCATAGCTCACAGAAATTGACCACATCTGGTTACTAATATTAATATACAATTTCTTTCTTTTTACATATAGTTTTGAAAGCAAAACTTGAGGAAATGTTCGCAATTAAATACATTAATCCAAAACAATTATAGGATGAATGAATGTCACCAAGGACCAATACATTCTCTCATCGCCTTCGCCATAGCTCACTTTCCATAAACGCGAAATCAAAACGCGACATCGAACTATATGCCTAATGGCGAAGCCCAGTTAACGTCCCTAGGACTATAGTCGACACTTTCACTTCACCAATGTACGAATAGTTCGGCGGTGCACCCGATCCAAAAGCCAAAACTGCAACTTCATTACAGCATCCAACATCCTACCTCGTTCCTGCAAGTTTAAACCACGTGTTCATCACCCAGTACATGAAGACCTGAGATCCAATCCTACTGGACGGTTAGTTACTAAAATGTACAAGGCTCAACGGAGCCACGCGCAAGTTAGCATTGATCGCGAAATTTTGATAAACTTAACTGATTTGATAATTATATAAAATTTACTAAAGTATCTGATCTACACATCCGAACCTAACTTCATCTGAACCACTTTATCATATACATGTAGAAAATAACACTCCGTGGACTGACAGAACGAAAGGTTGAGAACCTTTAAACAGCAATAGCACTATGTTGGTAACTACCTACTTCTGAATAAAAACATATACACAAGGAATATCTGGTAAAATAGGTATTTATTTTACTTAAGGAAAACAAACACAAGGCAAAAGATTGATCATTGAATTCCGCTGGAGAAAAAGTTTCTAAATAATATTTTTAGCACATCAAAACATGTTTCCGAAAGGTGTTGTTAAGTTCACATGACATATAATAAATCATAAGATTACAGTAACGCTCTACATCTAAGAAGAGCCATAATTTCACACATATTGTTCTCCAAAAAGATTAAGATATTTCGGTTTCCAGAATTTAGGTTAGGTATTCTGCACTTTGGCCTAGTTCAACGAAATTTCTACTATTACAAAACGCAGCATTACTTTCTCTGAAAACGATCAAATATAGTTCATCAAAATTTAGTATGTATTCACATTGTCCAATAACACAACCTAACCGAAGGTTGATAATGCAGACATGAAAATATAGATTGGGTTAGGTAAATTTGCCAGAACGAAATTTCTATTAGCGTAGACTGGCTTACGGATATCTGAAGTAACGAAGGTGTTTCGAACTTTGTAACCGAAATAAAACACTACAAATCATTTAATTTTGCGGTTAACTAAAGCGAACATTCCCTCGGAATTTATGTGCAAATTAAGCGACACCAATTTGTTAAACGAACAATCAAAAATGCTGAAGGGAAAAGTGGGACGTGCATTTTAAAACGCTGCATTACACAAAGTACAAGGTGAGAGTTTCTATAATTTCAAAACAAGGTTATAATATTATAAATTCGTTACCTAAATATATGTGAATCAGACCTGGATTCCTGTGAGAGAGAAGAATTTTGAACTATTAACCATACATACCTGTAATCTGGAAACCCGACCCCCGAGGCCAACCGAATTAAACAGTCATATTCACTTGGCACATATCTTCATAAGAAAAACACAGCACTGACTTACAGGAAGTACACTGTGTCACTTTCACATACACATTGGAAAGAGGTGTTTCAGACCCACAATGAAATATATTTATTTGGTAAAAAAACAAAGAAAGAAACAGTTCACTCCACTTATATATGAATAAAATCACTTCGCACACACTGAACAAACCACTATGAGATTTTCCTCGTTCACTTTCAGTTTGGGCCACTATTGAAGATGAAACGCCGAACAGCAGGATACAATAAATTTCGCCTACACCTTGCTGAGGTCGTAGAAACCAGCTTCTATATGTTTTCTCCAACTGTAGGGGCTGCTTTATTATTTATGAACTATAAAAAAATACTTGGTTGCATAATAATTAGACTTAACATGTAACTTTCAAACGCAACTGTTAACATCCTAGGCAACGCAGCGAAATAAATTCAACAATAAAGCTTAAAAATTGTTTATGAAGATTTAAACGAAAGAAAATTTAATGAAGAATATAAGACAATAAAATACTCAAAAAATAACTAAGTAATAAGAGAAGGGAATAATAAAGAATAAAAACCCACCATTTCAACAATGAAAGAGATAATGGGATCTTTTACATCTGGACGAATTAAAACCCTTTAAACTGAGTCGATGTCGGCTAAAGAAAAATACTTTTGTTTCTGAACCAACGGAGCTTCAAAAAAGGAAGAAAAAGAAAACACTCAAAAAGAAAGGGAGAGGGTAAGGTATGACGCGACCACCCGATAGTGCGGGAGGTCGTTACATATTATGGCGTGGTTTGTTCTATTCATGTGAAATCAAGCCAACATTCGTTTGAATCGTTTCCTACGATTACTAACGATTCGAGTAATTATGACAACCATCAAGAGACACATATCGTATATACAGAAGCATTACAACAAGTTTTCAATTAGATGTATTTATTCATATACTTAAGAAAATTCACACTTTCTTTGCCCACTAAGAGTATGTTAACCATTAACTCACTTCTTAGTTTGGAACTAGGGTTTAAGAAACCTTTTGCATAAATTCTAATCTTTCTAAACCTGGTGGTTTTGGAGCTCCGTTCGTTAGTGTGTCAATGGGTTTTGAATTCTTTCACCGCCATGTGGATCATTACCGATAAAATTTGCCGAGCCCGCACGACTTATCTAACTATCCGAAATACCCTCGAATACCTATTTGCTTCACGGTTCTAGAACGTGAGATTTGCCCTCTTCAGTTCGCTCACTGCGCTTCCTAATGAGGCGAAATTTTGAAATGTCTCAAAATGTTTTGGTACTTTGCCATGTTTTATAAGCACACTTTGTTATTGATTTCGAGACTAAGCCCACCAAATCTAAAGATATGTGAGTGAAAGAGTTTTTAAAACTTTCCTGTCTCGGTCGGAGCACATTATTATAAGTAAGAATTAAAAAAGAGCTTTCAAATACATGTTAAACGGAACAGATTGCTAAGATAATTCAGGCAAGCTAAACAACAAGGTAGGTGCACGATCAGCGCAGACTGCACAGTCCTGTGTGCGTGAATGAACCTGCAGTCTGTGACGACTATTACTTTATGATGGTGGGCCCGATAAAACTGTTGTAATAAATATATTACATTATCGTTAATCTGAACTGTGTTGCTTTCTCTTTCTTAATTAAGTAAGGTTTAACCAAATTTTCTGTTCTATTCTCTTCAAGTTCTAAACCTAGTAATCTTATTTATTATTTCATTTCAGAGAATGATGAATTCGAAGTGTTTTCTCCTCTTCTTCCCAGCATATCTCCAACTAGTAGGAGTTTTCAGTAGAACTTTGCCTGAAACAGAGCTTCTGAGTAAGAACAATGATTCTATATTGAAAATGTTTGAAGATATCGTGCAACGATTCCTTGTAGGAAAATTTTCATGTCTAACGATTATAGAAGATGAATGCGGATCTTGCATAACACAGTTCATCATAAAAACCATTACAAATATTCCAATTCTGAACATTCAAATGAACATTTTGAATAAAACTATCCTTGAAAAATTCTTCTGTAATAGGTATATAGTCATTACCAAAAGTTTTGACAATCTGTTAGAAGTGTTTAAATCGTACCTAAAAATTTCAGGATCATCATATTTTGTCATTGTTCCATGTTTTGATTTCGTTCAACTGACATTTATTTTTAATATGAAAATAATGCAGCATTTTCCTAATGTGATATTGTTGAAAAGTAGTACCAATAATTTTTGTTTAGAGTATATGGTTTTATCTCACATTTACGACACTAACAATGTTAGTGTTGCGACACTAGATGTGTGGAATGGTAAGAAATTTATTTTAAATGCCAATCTGTTCCCAGACAAATTACGTAATATGAATGGTAAAGAAATCGTAGTTTCAAGTACGCCTCTCGCTCCTTACATGATATTTTACAAAACCGATGAAAGAGGAAAGCTTGAAATGGTAAAGAAACCAATTCCAGAATTACAAACATTTGACGAACTTACCGGAACAGAAGGTATTCTTTTGCAAGAGTTAGGGAAAAAATTAAATTTTAGTTTTGTGTTTCTGTTACCAGAAGATGAATGGGGTGACTATATTGAAAATGGAACAAGCACCGGAATTATAGGTGATATTGTGCACCACGTTGCCGATATTGGAATAGGTGACTGCTGGTTACAATATGAAGGCCGTATCGGAGTGGATACTTCAATTCCTTACTTGAAATTATGCCTGACGGTCATAGTTCCACGACCACTACAAATATCGAAGGTCTACTCCATTGTACACGCTTTCAATTTCGTAATTTGGACATGTGTTATGGGAACGGTACTTCTTGCAATTCTTGTACTGAGAATTTTGTCTTTAATATTACACCTGATAAGGCCAAACAAGACTCCTTATAAGTATGCAGATACTATGGAATGTGTCTTTGACATTTTCAGACTACTCTTACAGATGGAGATATCCGTACCAGATGAGAATGCAATTCGCCAATTTGTAATGTGCGCCATTCTTGTATTCATGCTCTTAGCCTGTGCATATTGCAGTGACTTAGTAAGGTTGTTCACAGTACCAATGTACGAACGTCCTATTCGAACATTTGCTGAACTTGTTACAGGTGGTTTGCAATGGTTAGCGTTTGAAAATTACACATTGGAACTGTTGACAGATTCGGGCATTAAGGAACATAATGAATACGGTAAAAAGTGCATTTACTTAGAATATGGAGTAAATATGAAAGAAATGGCTGCTACAGGTAAGTACGGACTGGGTGTAGAATATCAAAATCCCGGCATTATTACTGGAACTGAATATCTTGATGAGGACATGTTGAAAGATTTTCGTCTATTAGATGAATGTATTTATTATGTTGACATTGTGACTTTGTTTCGACTAGGATCACCTCTTAAAGAGACATTTGATAAAATAATATTCAAGTTTCTGGAATCTGGAATTCTAAACTTTCTGGATGAGTATATGATATTTATATATGTTAATCACAACGAAACTCAGCTATTTCACTTACCTAGTGGAGAAGCAGATGCCAAATTTATTTCCTTACATGATTTACAAGGAACCTTTATTGTGCTGTTTTTGGGTCTTGGGTTTTCATGTCTAATGTTTGTTTTGGAGATGTGTCATAAGAAGTTGTGCTCCAAATATAGAAAGAAGGTCAAGCATGAAAGAAGAATACGACAGTTTGCAAATTATCAGTGACAGATTCTTCAAAGTCGGGGTATCAAACAGAAAAAGTTATTAGCGTGATGACTGATAAAAAATATATTTGAGTAACTAATATTATTACGAGTTTCTCTTATAGAGACGTATTTATAGATATTACGGTAGGATTAGACAAGTTTATTCTTATGCGCGGAATATTTAAACTTCAACACATAATACATCTTTACGTCAAATACTTTAATTATAGTTCTTCTGTCAACTTAGAAGTACACGACACGCAACACCAGGACAATATTACATTTATTATAGTTTCCTTCTTATAACCAAATACTATTCTTCTTATCAGTGGCGTACGTAAGGGGAATATGGGGATATATCCATCCCTTGCCTCCATCTATATGAACTTGGAAGAAGAGTATTTCCACAATAAAAAGAAGTTACCGTGTGTTTGGAAACATATAATTTTAGTTAAAAGATAAAAATTAATTGTAAGGGTGGTAACAGCACTATGGCTTACGCCCCTCCCGATATAATTGTTAGTTTATTCATAAACAGATAAAGGATCATACTGCACACTCTGCGTTCTAGTTTCACAATTAGGTGGGTGTGGTAAATGACCTTAAGGAGAACCAGTAAAATAAAATTATTTTGACAATCATACCAATGGTGCCCGTAAATATACTATTTCTAGACAGTAATGACCAATGTAGTTATTCCCGTACTGATAGTTTCGAGTGATAAACGGAGAACGATTTTAATGTAAAACATTTCGAATCTATATGATTAAAGAAGTTAGTTTATACTGATAGACTCGTAACTTCGACGGACATCCTGGTTACATTAGATATGAGCGGTAAATAAAAATTTCAGAAATTGGAAAAGTTTTATTTTATTCTACGCTACAGAACAATGCGATCTTTTACGTTATAAGGGGAGAAGATAAAATTTTCATGAATTTTATTTTGCATGGGCTATGTTACTAACTTTTGACTTCGACCCGTCACGATTACACAAGTCCGATGCTTGTTAAAATCCACAAACATCCATGCCTCACACGGGATTCGAACCCGCAATCTTGGAGAGACAGGCCTAATGTTTCAGACCAGACGAATACTTCAATCGGCTATAAGGGGGAGAATAGCATAACCATTAAAATCAATGTATGGCAATTTGCAATCACGTTCCAATAAGGGAATTGTTTAGCTGACTAAATACAGTTGAATATTTTCCTGCATAAGCGGATAAAACTCTTGATATCACCTAGGCTATATGGAAAACCTTGTTGTTAACTCCGTCAATGATGAGTATGTAAGAATTTCTTACAAATAAGTTTATTCACATGACTCGATAACTACCTAGCATATCTTGCCCTAACATAGTGTTGACCCGAGAGTTGTTAAGAAAGAATGTCAGATTTGTCGAAAACAATTTATTCGATCTGATAAATTTTGGTGTTAATTATGCGTTCTTATTTTATTAGGAACATGATGGTGTTAGTAGTCTTCTGGGAAAATTTAAAATATGTAATCAAGTCATATGGTACTGTAACAGAACCCTGCTGCGATCTGTGTATATTGTGCAACACATTCGCTCAATGTGCTTGTATTTAAGACCATTCATATTCGACTCATATTGAATTATTTAGGAAGAATGGAGCACATAGTTTTTATATCCGCTTACGTATAGTAATTATAAAATAATCATTCTACATAAAACTGCTATTGGTAAATTACCGTTTAATGCCTCACCTCCGGCTCTTACCTCCGGATTTTTTGTATATAGGTAAATCTCCATTTAACGTGTCATCTCCACCTCCGCCTCCACCTCCGCCTCCCACCTTCCCCTTCCACCTTCGCCTCCACCTTCCACTCCACCTTCGCCTCCACCTTCCTCTCCACCTTCGCCTCCACCTTCGTTTTTGTGACTAGATTTAATGATTTTTTTCTCTGCTACTCTACCGCTGTCTATTGATTTTTCTTGTGAACTCGGAATTTCTCACCTCTCTACCGTCATCTGTTAATATCACAGCTAATTGCTGCTATCATCATCATTCATTAACATTATTACTACCTTACTGTGTGCTAATCTATTGATATGATTGCTAACTTATTGAATAGTATTATAACTAAGTAATGAATTGTTAGCTTTCCTATACGGGTGCAATCAGAAGTACTTCAGCAGCTGCTTTGCATCAGGTGAATACCGTAATGGTATATTTAACATGAGACATGCTCGTGATAATTTGTTACTGCCACGATGAACTTGCTTATTGCTGTAAAAAAAGGTGAAGTTTTAAAAAAATAACATCAAATTGCTTTGCTAGCTTTCTCTCTTGTTGTAAATCCATATTTTGTATGAATTTGCCCTGTCTTTTCGTGATATTTCGTTGCGTGTGCACGAGCGGAAGTTTCTATCAATGTGAATGGCATGTGAAAATCATATTATGTGTGGGTGTATTAAAGATTCTCAGTTGCATATTTTTTATCTCTCTCTCCTTTTTCCTATCTGTGATATCCATGAAAGAGCGAATTACAGTTTACATGCAAAGTAATAACATTCATTTTATTTCTCTCCTGAAAACATGTTCACTAAAATTGTTCAATCACTCTTTCGTTTTTAACATCATAAATGTATGAAGTTTGAGCTATAAGAATTACTGTAGAAAACGTATTCGCGGGGACCGTTTCTTCAAAATCCATCATAATTTTAATATTGGTTCTTTCGTTAATAACAACTTGTTTGCGTTTACTTGTATTAATGACATACATTGGACGATTTTCTATAAACTCCTTTGGGGAATAAAACATGTCAGTATTTTTCTGTGTTACACGTTTAAAAGCAGTGCAACTATCATACATTTTAAGATAATCTGCTTTTGTGATATCCAGGTTTAAATTCTCACGAGGGAAGATTTCGTTACGAGTATTTTTTAAATAAATATTCTTAATCTTCCATGTATGAAACTTACTAGCGTCTTTCTCCTGAGTATTATCATCACGATTAGTTTGGAAAAGAACTATTACAAAATCAGGCATATCGAACTGTAGAGAGTTAAACTGTGTTGTTTCATCAAATTCGAAATAAGAACCTGAAACATGTCGTTGAACACTTTGATACGTGAGAAATTCAATTGGTATTTGAGGTTGTCGAAGTATATCAGCTTTTAATTTCATCGAATAATTTGTCTCGTATTCGACAATTGGCATTCTCAGCTCCATTGAAGTAATCACTAATTTAGCAGGATGAGCTAATGTGGCACCATCTAGAGTACCATCTGCTTTCTTTGTTTTCCAGCGATAAAATAAAACATCATTATTTGCACTTCTTTTAAATGTTATTCGAAGCCCACTCTTCCACATAATTTCTTTATAATCAAAAAAGAAACCAAACAGCAATCGCAGTGGAAACAACACTGTATTCTCTTTCCGTGCAAGTTGCATCAGTTATTAATCCACCTGACTTAAAATATTCGAGCTCTGGCTTTGATAATCGACATGAGGCAATAGCAGTTGAAGTAATTCCCGGATAATCTCTTCTATCAATAACAGTTCCATGTTTGCGTACCTCTACCTGCGAAAACAAGTATGGAACAAAATTATCAATTAATTTAATATTTGACCCTGCAGTAAAAGTTCCTCCAGCATCTCTTCCAATTAGTTCATATTTGATGTATAAATCACCGTAGATTCACAAAATTCTAAATCTTTGTTTGCTTCATTCAAGTTATTAAATGTAAGACGATTCATTGGGAAAGATTGATACTCATAGCTTTCAATAAATCCATCTTTAAAAAAGACTATATTATATTCAACTTTGTTTCTTTTCGCTATCATTCTTGCTATTAAAAAAATCATTTTAAGAATCATCATTTTTAATTATGAGAATTGCGCTTGTTATTGCGCCACCAAAACTAATTGGTTCATGCAATTCATTACTAACACTTATTTCAATGGAACGTACATGGCTCTCTTGTATGGAAAAAAATAATGGGTATTGAGGCTCATAAGCAATTGGTTCTAAAAATTCTGTTAATGGTTTAAATGTTCCTATAATATTAGTTTCCTTGTGCTTATACTCCCCATCTGCTATAATCATACCTCTTGCTAAATTACAGTGTATATTAAATGTTTCAATACTTAAGAACTTTGGAAGAAATTGACCTATGTGAGTTTCTTCTGGCTTAAGTTCACTATTATTCTTAAAACCTAATAACTTACCAACAGTTCCTACATTAAAATTTTCTGCAAATGGTGTAACTTCCATTCGATGAGTTACATGATTTTCATTTAGAAGCACTTCTTTAGGTAGTGTTGTTTCCAAACATGTTGATGTATTATACTGACCCGGTGGTATATTATGCCTCTCTCCTTTATGGAAGTAAGTATTGCTACTTTTTGTTACATTTGGTATTAAGTACATACTATAAAATCCAATCATTTCAATTTTCAAATTGTAATTTTGATTATCAATTTCATTATGAAGATTCAGCCGAAGCTTTGGTGTAGTCCCCGATAAGTGCAACACAATCATTTTTTAATAAAAGACTATGTAATATACAATTTTTTGCACGATTCATTAAGTAAACCAGTTTCAATCTTTCAATAGCTTGATGAAAATTGTTTCCATCAGATAAGAATTTTAATAGTTTAATACATAAATGACCACAAATCACATCGTCAAAATGCTGTATTTGATCACTATTATATTCAATTATAGTGTTATTAGGATTTAAATACTCAATCAAACAGTTGGGAGGTACTTCACCAAATGAATCGAATATGCAAGCTTTATTATTTTCATACCAATAACAAATCCAGTGAGTTCCTGTATTAATTGATCGATCTAAGTTAATAACTGCGCATTCTTGTTTTAACGGGGGAGTAGAAGGAAGATTATCCGACATGTATACACCTCTAAAGTGTTTAATATTCAATTCTTTAGCTATACGTTCGAGATCATAATTGGTGAACGCTTTTTTGTAATCTATTTAAGTCCTTCAGAGGCTTTTTCTTTCTTTGTGTAAGTCCTTTACCTTTAGTCAGAATTGAT
>JAGDQP010002836.1:686-13037 GCA_022664845.1 Lepisma saccharinum
TATATATATATATATATATATATATATATATATATATATATATAAATGACTAAAAAGAAAAGAATGAGGCGCGCCAATTTAAGAATTTGTAAAGTAACTGTATATTAGAACGCGCCCCATGGTTTTCTTATGAGTCATGCATCAGCAAAATGATTTGTTTTTACTTTTTAGTGAGACTTGTGTAAGAAAAGTATGTCGTTAAAATATTTTTTATTATTTTTTTCAGTATCGTTTGCATCTCCTTCCTTCTGATAATCTAACTTCCAGTTACATTACTTACGTTGTCTCACTTTTGGATCCTGCAAATGGATCATCAAATGCCTCCGAAACTGTTCAGAAAGACATTCAGATAAGTTCTTCCCAGAACACCCGATCTGACTCTATAATGAGAAAGAGTGAAATCAATTTTTCCTATTTTATATTTGAATTGAACTTTTGGATATTCTATTGTGGTACAACAAGGAAAATATGTTCTTATGCAGAATTTGAGCAGGACAATGAACTCAAGCAAGGAAAATATATCCAGTGACGATGAAATTATTTGAAGGGTATACGGGAAGAACGATCAAGGTCTATTTTTGAAAGTTGTGTGAAAAAACGTATTTTAAAGTGTTAACACTTGAATTTAAAGTTATTTTTTTACTCTAGGCATGTGTTCGATCTCAAGCAAAGAGGCCCAAAGCAAAAATAACTTTAAATTCAAAGTGTTTACACTTTAAAATGTGTTTTTTCTCACAACTTTCAAAACTGGACCTTGATCGTTCTTCCCGTGTACCTTTCAGTTTTAAACCTTATATACTAAGTACCAGGAAATGTGTAAGAGATCAAGAACTAATATTGGCTTCATCCTATGTTTCTCAACGATAAGAAGAGGGTGAATTCTATACGATATTTAATATTGGCTAGGGGATATTTTTTCTCAATACTTCAGAATAAGTTAATTCATGCAACTTCTGCTGCCAGTCATCCTGACTGAAGTACTGAAATATCCCAGGACTTTTCTCACTTAACCAACTAAAGTCGGAATCGTATCTAAAATCACCTCGTTTAAAGGCGGATAAAGGCATATTATCGGTTCTATATAGTAAACCAATTCTTAGTTTAAGGTGTACACTTAATGCACACAAAGTGTATACACCCTCACACACATAGAAAAACAGATAAAAAATGGTCCTAGATAGTCTGCAAGCACGGTAAATTAACAGCCACATAGAAAACCTGTATACATATACGGGATACATAAAGTGGAGGTTTTTCGACCACACAACTCGTCAACAAGACAACAGATGTAATGGAACATATCTCCAAACTGGAGAATCTGAAGCTGGGGTGAATGGAAAACTCAGGTTCGAAGCCTCGCCCAACAGTGTGATATATACAAACAGAGAATGAGAAGTAGAAAAAGTGAATGAATTCCAAGATATTGATGGTACCAACCGTCTCCACGCCGCCGTACCACGAAAAACGGTAGTTCTTTGAGTGACGTTAAGAAACGAGTCTGTAAACGGCACTCACATATACAGGGTGTTTCAGGATTAAAGATAAATAATTGAGGAGGTGATTGTACATGACCAGTACATAAAGAAAGTTCATATAAACACTTACAGAAACGTTGTGCTACAAATCGCCCTAAGGTGTCCCAGGAGGGTCCTACCGATCCATTTTTTTCTGTGTTTTAGTATGGTAAAGAGCTTTCAAATGCAAGTTCAAGCATCAAAATCGGGCTTATAGTTCGCTAGATCCGAAATTAGCTGTATACAGGGTGTTTCAGAATTAAAGGTAAATAATTGAGGAGGTGATTGTACATGACCAGTACATAAAAAAAGTTCATACAAACATATATGTTTTCAGGCTTCATTGCAGAGATATATTTACAGAAACGTTGTGCCATGGTGACAAGTTTGACCCACTAGCACTACACAAAATCACTGCGGAAGTGAGATAACATGTTACATGACACTAAGGTCACCTCTGCAATGCACAAGTGTCAGATCAGGTGTTCGAAAATGTCACCATTAACCTCAATACACTTGCGGGCCCGCACCAGCAATGATTGTGTACATTGGCGCAGTGCCTCCCTGTTACGACGAAGTTCGTCCGCTGCGGCCACAGTTCCAACCCGAAGGTCCTCTGGTGTGTTCAGTGTATGGAGCACCATGCCATTCGACGTGCAATGTAACCCACTTGCTTAACACACAATACCCAGGACGGTGGATGGGACGCTTTGGGCCAGTTCAATGGCCATCTCGATCGCCCGACTTGTCATCCATGGATTACGGGATTTTGGCTGGTTAAAAAACAAGGTGTATGCACGTCAGGTGACCAGAGGACCTTCGGGGTCGCATTTTGGCCGCAGCGGACGAACTTCGTCGCAACAGGGAGGTACTGCGCCAATGTACACAATCATTGCTAGTGCGGCCCCGCAAGTGTATTGAGGTTAATGGTGACATTTTCGAACACCTGATCTGACACTTGTGCATTGCAGAGGTGTCCTGTAACATGTTATCTCACTTTCGCAGTGATTTTGTGTAGTGCTAGTGGATCAAACTTGTCACCATGGCACAACGTTTCTGTATGAAGCCTGAAAACATATATGTTTGTATGAACTCTTTTATGTACTGGTCATGTACAATCACCTCCTCAATTATTTATCTTTAATCCTGAAACACCCTGTATACAGCTAATTTCGGATCTAGCGAACTATAAACCCGATTTTAATGCTTGAACTTGCATTTGAAAGCTCTTTACCATACTAAAACACAGAAAAAAATGGATCGGTAGGACCTTCCTGGGACCCCCTAGGGCGATTTGAAAAAAATAATCAGAATTTCACATTTCTGGTAACAGCGGTAAGCCCCAGACCATATAGGCAGCCGAAACTTGCGGAATCGTAATCTACGCTTCAATACCTTTCAAACGATGTTTCACTTGTCAAAATCGGTGAAGGGGTTCAAAAGTTATTACTTTTTTAGCTCATTCACAGAATTTTCACAAATGTCATTCTGTCTGTCTTTTTGCTTTAGCTCCAAATGGTTGCTACTTGGGGGTTGGGGGGTCATTTTTTTTTATAGAAGTTACCGTTTTCGAGATAGAAGCCTACCATGGTCTAAAATCGACCTTTTGTATGAAGACTATGCATTTTTTTTTTAAGTATACAGTCTTACAACATAGTGATATCAGTACAAGAACCCCTTCTGGATCAAGGGAAGAGTGACGCAAGAATTCTACTCACAAAAGAAGTGGTATCCATCTTGCGAGTGGCTTTATTTGTGTCACTGTGGAGGAAGGGAGAATACTAAGTCTCTTAATTTTATTACAAAGGAAACAATTCCGCCATAGTGACACAAAGAAAGTCACTCACAAAATGGATACCACTTCTTTTGTGAGTAGAATTCTTGTGTCACTTTTCCCTTACCCCGAAGGGGTTCTTGTGCTGATTGAATATATAAACTATGTTTCACGTAAAGCGAATTTTTGCACACTCACACTTTAGATTAGATCCAATCACATAATTAACTCAGAGTTACAACTGACAAACGATACCAATGCAATTTTAAAGCTCTTTAAGTGATCTATAACTTTAACGTTACATATTGTAATAGTACGTTAAAGTTACCAAGTTAAATATACTTAAAACTAAAAATCTTATAATCAAAAAACTATTTTCTTTAAACTTTTCTTAATACATCTCGAAGAGAGAGTCAGCCACGAATAAAATAGTTTATTGTATCCATTTGCCAATTAGTTGCCTTGAACTTGATGCAAAATTGACGCTTTTTCTCTGTATTATGTGAGATGTCATAAGCTTTTAAAGATTGGACTATGAATTCTGACTGCCGCCACATTTACGACTTCATAACCTCTAAAACCGCAACGGGACCTGGAGGCTTTTTGAGAGGAATACAGGTAGTACTTCATATTGCAGCAGGATTCAATTTCTTTTCTTCTCTTTATCTTTCTTTTCTTTTCTTTCTTTCTTTCTTTCTTTCTTTTCTTTTTTTTTTCTTTTTTTTTTTTTTGAATGTCCAGTTTTATATCTAAATTGGCTGCACTACTATTCGCATATCAAACTAAGCGAAACATGTAGACTAGGTTGTTATTGATTCTTGATTAATTCTGCTAACAATCGACGGAAAATTCAAATTGAACCTAACGGTATTTTATTCATTTCACTTCCTGCCTCCTAAGTTATGGTGATTTAAGTACGAGAGCAAAATGCCGCAGAACAGTGTGTCGTGCTACTAACAACAACAATCTTATGTTAATCGAGCAATGAACAAGCTGGCCGAGATGAAATTTTGCAACCCTCAACCCATGCCTAACAACAATGGTACGAAAAGATATAGTTTTATAAACTTTTAAAGAAATCGTTCACTTATAAAAGCATAGTGTCTCCCTTTTAACAACATAAATATTGGCCTGAGCCATTGATGCCTAAAGGACATAAATACAATTCAATTCAATTCAGTTTTAATAAAATAAAATTGATAACAAGGTCAGGAATAAAGCAAGGCTATCTCCAACACACAAAAGATTAATGGAAAATACAAAAGATGCAATAATGACGAGATGAGATGAGAATAATGACAATAGAAGTTATTTTGAAAATAAGGTATTTTTAATAATACTTCGATCAAAGGGCTACCAGTCTTACCAGTCGAGTACCAGTCTAGGTCTCGGCACTCCTGGACACTCGAAAGCGTGGGTTTGCTTCCATTGCAAGTTTGCGAACTTGAAGTTTACACCACTGATTAAAGGACAAGGCTGTTGAATATTATGCGTAACGATTGAGTTTGTTACCATATGTATTGGTCATTCTCCAGATAAGATAAGATAAAATGAATTGTATGGGCGGTAACAGCACTATGGCTTACGCCCGTCCCGATAAGGGGGAAGGAAGCCCCCTTGCCTTTGTCACGTCTAAACATAGCTGTTAATTAACTAAAATTATAAAATCATATAAAAGCTAAAGATGTAAAGTGTCTTCAGAAAAATAAAATCGTGGTAAAAACTAAAGATGTATAGAGTCTTTAGCATAAGTTAGAAACCTGAAGGCTGTATATGGGCCTGTACAAAAATAAAATAATAATACTACATAAAACTTAACAGCTAACCAACACAATCATCTCAAATATACGGAGATAAACCTGTCTCTTGAACAAACAGAAAAACTCTTCGCAATATAGCTGATTCATCCCCTAACAATGACGCAATGTCATTGGGGATGTTATAACGTTGTCTGAGATGATTATATCCTGAACAATCTAAAAGGACGAGACGAATACTTAAAATTATATTGCATTCACTATAATGCTGAGGGTCCATACGTCGCAACAGATATCATGAGTCATGAGACTGTGCCCTATACGTAGACGACATAAAAGTACTTCCTCACGTCTACTATCTCAGCAAGATGATTTTCATGGAGTAACAGTTACCTTAATTTATTTCAATTTATTAACAGCAACGTTATCCCATCGTCGTTGCATTCATTCCGCGTAACCTGTCTATAATATATCATGTCCTGAAATGGGACATGTTGGATATCAATGTTAGCTCCTAAAGAGGCCTCACGTGCAGCTTGGTCTGCCAATTCATTACCATGGATACCAACATGACTGGGTATCCAGGAAAAGACCAGCAGAGCAGATGGTGTGTGTCTTACATAGGATATCTTGCACAAGCGGATGTTTAGAATAAATATTGTCGAGGCTTTGAACAACACTCTTCGAATCTTTACAAACAAGGATGCGGTTGAAACCACGAACAAGACTAAAATCCAAAACCTTTAAAAGAGCATATAGTTCAGCAGTAAAAATACTGGCTTTGGAATTAAGACAAAATTGGCGGGCTTTCCCATCTACAACAAACGCGCATCCAACAGATTCATCTGATTTGGACCCATCGGTAAAGACACAAATAAAACATGGGTACTGACTATGCAACGTTCGAAAACGTTGCTGGAATTCAATCATGGATGTCTCCGATTTCTTTAGTGTTGATAAAGATAGATCAATCCGTGGGCGGGCAAGTGTCCACGGAGGACGGAGACTAAAACGGACAGGACAGACAGTTGGGCGATCTGCATTCAGATTCTCCAACAACTTTGATGCTCGGATGCCAAGTGGCCGGATAGAGTGACCACGACGTTCATATAGGGTTCATTGGACTGGGTATACCACTAAGTTATGTCTGGGTGGCCTGCTAAAGATGATATCTTAGCAAGATAGCTCAGCACATAGTACATCCTATGAATCTCGAGCGGCGGCTCAGCAGCATCAACACAAAGACTGGTGACAGGACTTGTGCGATACGCGCCAGTGGAGAGTCGAATTCCAGCATGATGGACACTATCGAGCGTATGTAAGGCTGAAAATCGTGCAGAGGAATAAGCGTGACAACCATAATTAAGCTTCGATAAAATGAGTGCGCGATAAAGGCGCAACAAGGTTGTACGATCAGTACCCCAAGTGGGATGACTTAAAACACGTAACAAATTCAGAGCTCTGGTACAGGAAATTTTAATTTGGCGAAGGTGACTACGCCAATTTAACATCATGTTAAATAATAGACCAAGGTATCGCACCTCCTCGACGAACTGGAGTTGTCTGTCTCCAAGAAAGAGATCTGGGTCAACAAAAAAATTGCGTTTACGGACGAAGTATACACAGACTGTCTTCGTAGGTGAAAATCGAAAGCCAGTCTGGTGTCACCAGTTGACAAGACGGTTAAGCGTCAGCTGGATCTGCTGGGCTGCGAGGTTGATATTCGCAGATTTACAGACAATCGTCAAGTCATCAACATATAAAAGACCTTGCACAGGAGGGCGAATACAAGCCATAACACTATTCACTGCAATAGCGAACAGTGTTACGCTCAGCACACTCCCTTGAGGTATGCCATTCTCCTGTAAATAACGCTCTGAGAAACGATCACCAACAAAGACACGACAATAGCGATCACTAAGAAAATCTGAACTAAAATGAGCCATGTGGCCCCTAAATCCCCAGTCATGAAGCTGGCGTAAGATGTCATATCTCCAGGTGGTATCAAAGGCCTTCTCTAAATCGAAGAACACAGTAAGAACATGTTCATTCCGGAGGAATGCGTTCTGAATAATATACTCTAAACTGACAAGATGGTCGATAGTTGATCTATATTGGCGAAACCCACACTGATCATTAGAAAGCAAGTTGTTATGCTCTAAGTACCACATTAGGCGTCGGTTTATCATTCTCTCAAGTAGCTTGCATACGCAGCTAGTGAGAGCAATGGGCCGGTAACTTGTGGGGTTTAGTTTATCTTTGTCAGGTTTCAGAATGGAAATTACAATAGCTTCTCGCCAACTAGCCGGGAAGCTATCAGTCCTCCAGATCTGATTATAGAGATTTAGCAAGATGACCTTTCCTTGGGAGGGAAGGTGTCGCAGCATTTCATAGTGAATATCATCCAGTCCAGGGAATGTGTTTCTAACATCCCGCAAGGCAGTTTCAAGTTCCCACTCGGTGAAAGAGACATTATATGCTTCGGAGTTATGAGAGTGGAAGCGTAGAGGTATTATCTCTGCCTATCGTTTAATGTTTACGAAATTAGCACTATAGTGCTGGGAGCTGGATATTGCTGCGAAGGCTGCTCCAAGAAGATTAGCTATCTCTTCTGGGTCAGTATGCAAGACATTGTTGTGCTTCAGAGCAGTCAATGGCTCGGAGCGACAGTTGGCTTGCAAACGTCTGACCCATTCCCACACGTCTCGGATTGGCGTTTGTGAATTAATGGAAGATACGTATTCACGAAAGGACGTACGCCGAGTTTGTTTCGTGAGACGTCGAATATACGCTTGTGACTGTCAAACTACATTTAACAGGGGTTTTAGGATAGTATTTTTTTTCAACTATTTTAAATTGTAAAGATAATAGTTTGTATGAATCTTGGAGACAATTTGGATACATTTTGAAGGTACTCAGTGATTAATACTGTATTATTTATTTATTCCGTTTACAAAACATAGAGTAATTTCCATGGAGTTGATGACCATGTAGTTGACGTTTTATTATATATTTTTTTCGTTGCCATGTTCCTTACAGTGAGAATGGAATTCCACAATGAAGCATGAATGAAGTGTTTAGTGTTTGGCTTCTCCTCATGATTATAGGAAACCGAAATTAATATAAAATACTATGATTATGAGTTCTATGGAGTTGATGATTAATAAGTGAAACATACCTGATCTAAACTTTCTATTGCACAATAAGTCGAGTGTAGAAGCATCTTCCTTCTAGTTACACTGAAACGGAACTAAGCTAGATGCGTCCTGTCTAGTGCATGCAAAAATGTTGTGCAGTGTTGCCAGCTTCACACTTTTATTACAACTTTTTTTTCAGTGCATGAGGGTGGTGAAAGAGCGGGTTTCGTGTGTTTAAGTATATGTAATTCTCATACTAATATGTTTATTTTCGATTTAGATAAGATTCGTGTTTCTAACTAAATTATTTTGAAGAATGTTGTTAAAAATTAACTGGAAAACTAAAAACATATACTGAAGACATGTCTCAAACATGAAATTGAAGGTGAGTTTTTATTCCATGGAGTTGATATTAAACATATTTGAGACTAAATAACATAAATGTTATTAAAATATGAATATGAACTGTTTTAAGAAACAAATAGAAGCAAAGAAAGTAATTTAGGGCTTATCTTTTATGAGAAAAAGTGCAGTTTCACAAAGTTACCTGTTTCTGGAAAATGACCCATATAGCAACAGGCAGGAAAGAAAACTCCTCTAAAGAATGATATCGTACTGATGTCGCAAGCTATGTACAAAAGTTACGTCCATTTGTGACACTACGTACAGTCTTAATGATTGATTACTAATAAAAGAAGAAGAAATGTACCTGAATGACAGTCATAACCTCTTGGTCCTTGTTATATTTTGGCGGATGATGAGACAAATGACACAGCCTCTCATGGACCTCCTCTACTTGTCGCTTCAATATCTCAGTTTCCAATTTTACTTTTTGATGTGGCATGTACCTATCACCAATTTTGTAGAACGGGACCGCTAAGTAGTCTAAAAAATGTAAAAATATTTATTTTATTCATCTAACAGCCCTAATGTTCACATAACGAGGCAATACGGTTTACGTCTACAAGAAGAAGAAAATACGAATATAAGCTATAGTAATATAAAAATATAAGGAAATGAAAACAATAATAAATTCTAGCACTTACACTCTATCAAGCTCTGTACTGTTTTCAGCAGCATTGTGCTACTAGCTGATTTTCTAGCCCATTGGTACGGGGTGAATGAAATATGTTGGCAACACAAACTGTTCTACAAATAATAATACTACAGGCTACCGAAAGCGTGGGAAAACGGACTTTAGAGCTTGATATTTTCAATACTATTAACAGGAGAACTGCCGAGTCAAGGAACCCTCAAAGACTTCCAACCTTTTCTATCCAAAAATGAATATTTCGAAATTATTCCCCAAAGGAACTAAGGGATTCCCAGAAATTCTCTGAAGTAAAGGTAGGTCGACATGTGCATGATCTGGACGATTTTCCAGCAGGTAACAATAATTCGTTTGCGCTAAGTCGATATCTCAAACAGATTCCATTTGTCGGGTGATTCTTTTTTACAAAAATGCGTTGTTGCATAACCAATAGGAGTTAGAGCTATTCTCCGAACTGGCATACATTCAACGAATTATTTATTTATTTGTTTTCAATGGAAGAGAATGTCATTGCAACCCTGGATGGCAATGATTAATTACGTAAACAGTGCAGTATAGGGTAAAAGACGACCGCAGTGGTCAAGTAATCATATATGTCAGGTCATGAGATAGAGTTAAGAGTTCCGCGTTTGAGTCCCAATTGGGAATCAACTTTTTTTAAATTAAATTTGAAGCCACAAAACAAAAGCTTAATGGAAACGAGATGAGATAAGGTTCTTGGTTACTAAAACGATCCATGAATAAAAAGTGTGTGTGGTGTTTGTTTTTTATAAAAATCATGAGGTAATGTCAGTCTTATTAAAATAATTATGAATAAAAAAGGAAAGAAATGAGACACGTTAGAATTCAGTTGACATTGAATTGAATTTTATTGATGGTCTTTAGGCATCTAAGGCTCAGACCGGGATAGGGGATTCGGGAAGGTGTCGGCCAGGGTCTACGTGGATGATGCAATCCCGGCATTTACTTCGTGTGACAAGAAAACTGGAAAAGACAGTCAGGATGGTTGGCCGCTGGGATCGAACCCAGGACCTCCCGAATGCTACGCCAACGCTCTATCACATAGCTACGGCGGCTCGGTTTTAGTTGATATAACGTGCACAATATTCCAAACACATTTACGCTTGATCGTCCTCATGCAAGTTGTACGATTGGATTATGAAATCTGAAAAATGTTGAAATCTGCTGGTTCATCACGAAAAAAAAAAATGTTCAACGAAGATGGTGAAGTGTGGTTGCGTTTTTAAGATGAAAGTTGAAGTAATGAGATTTGGAGTAAGTAATTTTGACGGAATATTTGTTTGATTCCAAATAATTATATTTCTTAATAGTTTGGACTTTTTGACAGAAATTATCATGCGTCGTTTTTTGAAAACAGTCACATGGTTGTCCTTTAAATTACACTGTTGAGAAGGCAGTTATGCCTAAGTCTGCGAGAGAATTTTTGCCGGTCATCAATTTTCCAAGGGAAAAAATAAGTCAGGTAACAAGACAAAGCCTTAATTCGATTGAATGCATGCAAATGCATAGTATGTAGTAAAGTTGCATTCTGTCCGAAAGATCAAACCTGCGTTCGGATATGTTCCATGTGCAGACGAACATATTTCCAGAATACTTTAAAATAATTAATTAGTTCAACTTCACATTTACTCACCGAAACTTTTTTCTTCTGAATTATGACATAATTAATGTTTTGGTTGAACATTGCTGCCTATTCATGAACTTCATTTCATCTCCCTAATCTTCAAATAATTATTTTAAATAGTACTCTGTATAAAAAGAATAAAAACTTTACATCTCTCTTTTTATGCGACCACGCATGGTAGTTTATTTCGCAAAACTCAAATTATGTAGAACCTGTTATTTTGGAATTACACGAATGTCTTACTCCAAATTCCAATACTCGAACTTTCAACATAAAATGCAACCACACTTTACCATTCTCATTTAACTAGTTTTGTGTAATGAATAGGCAGATCTCAACATTTTCAGATCCCATAATCCAACCGTACAACTTGCATGGGACGATCAAGCGTAAATGTGTTTGGAATATTGTTCGCTTATGTCAACTGAATTTAAATTATGTATGACCACAAAAACCGGATCGGTTTTTAATTTTACTTCAAAAACCTGTTTCCGGTTTTTCTATCAAACACCTGGTTTTCTTCAAAATCCGGTTTTCGGTTTTTATTAAAACCCCATTTTTTCTTCAAAAGCCGGTTTTCGGTTTTTCATCAAACATCGGTTTTCTTCAAATTTCGATTTTATTTTATCAAACATCGGAATTTGAACAGAATCACCAAAAAACGAAGTTTTAACAAAAACATCAAAAACCGAGGTATGAATAAAAGCATTAAACATCGGAGTTTGAACAAAAACACCAAACACCGAAGTTTGAATGAAAACGTCAAACATCGGCTCGTGGTGAGTCAGTTACCCAAATATCATAAGGACCTAAAATTTGAAAATGTGTTAACCTGTCCCCGTGGTCTAGTAGTTACGGTCGCTGGTTTATTATTATAAGCTCTGAGATGGGAAGGCGACACACATGACTTACCTCATGTCAATCATCCTGATTGACGTTTTTCAGTATTTTGCCCAGTTCCACAGGCACACTCTTGTCACTTAGAATCAATCAATACCTTTCCCATTCTTTCTCCCTGGCTGAAGTTTCAGATCTAATGGTCTGTATAGGGTATACATAAGTTGCTAGCGAGAACAAACAGCATCGCTAGCGTATACACATATTATAATTGTCGATGTGTGTGTGTGTGTATGAGAGAGAGAGAGATTCTTCTATCTATGACGATTGATCACAGTTGCGTCAGTAGGTATTTTGATATACGTCTTTACATTTGCAGCGGGTAGAATCAACACTGAAATGTTCCGAATACATAGGGCTACTGTATTGTTGAGAAGAACACCCCGAAAACATGAACCATATTCATATGCATTGATAATTCGGTAGCGGTAGCGAACGTCATGCAAATTGCTAAACTATTGCTGTCTGACTGCTTCAAAATTTACCCTACAGGGATAAATAGTACTTCAACTTTTTTGTTAGTCGGCTTCAACTTTGATATTTGAGTTTGAACGGAGTTACAGATTTGCAAAATGG